>NAVB01000231.1:0-113538 GCA_002179805.1 Acanthamoeba lenticulata | reverse complement strand
AAATCTATTTATGTTTCTATTTCCTTACGCCATGTCTTGCCCACGTGTAGACCGTGCCCGAGCTGCCCGCCGACTACTACACAGACATTGATGTCAAGCGCAAGTTCGACCGCGAAGTGGCGAAGGCAAAGCTAACCAACTACAACCTCCACTCGCTCCGATGCGACGTTACCTACAAGCTGCAAGTGGCGAAGGAATGTATGGATCGAACCTTCTACTATCCGCACAACATGGACTTCCGCGGACGCACCTACCCGATCCCGCCCCACTTGAACCACTTGGGCCAGGACCTGTGCCGTGGCCTTCTCACCTTTGCCGAGGGCAAGCCGCTCGGTGAGTCCGGACTACGATGGTACGTTTCGTCTCTCTGCTCCCTTTTGCTTCTTCGTCCTCTTCTTGGGGCACGAGCGATAGACTGATGGCGGACGTTCTCGGGTTCAGGCTGAAAGTGCATTTGGCCAACGTGTTTGGCATGGACAAGATCCCGTTTCTGGAGCGCGTCCAGTTTGTGGATGCCAACATGAGCAACATCGCGGACTCGGCGGCGAATCCGCTCGACGGCCAGCGGTGGTGGCTGAAGGCCGACAAGCCCTGGCAGTGCCTCGCGGCCGCGACGGAGCTCATCAACGCCCACAAGACTGGAAACCCGGAATCTTACGTCTCCACGCTGCCGATTCATCAGGACGGCTCTTGCAACGGCCTGCAGCACTACGCCGCGCTGGGCGGCGACGAGATGGGCGCGCGCCAGGTGAACCTCCTCCCGTCGGATCGACCACAGGACGTCTACTCGGGCGTGGTGGAGCTCGTCGTGCGACGACTAGAGGACGACGCCGCCAGTGGTGTCCAGATTGCCCAGGAGCTGCTGGGCAAGGTTGAGCGAAAGATCATCAAGCAGACCGTCATGACCAGGTAGGAGCACCAATTTTCTCTCGTTTTCTCTTGTGCTGCCCTTGTCTGGCCTTATGGGCTCATCCTCTTCCTCTTCCTCTTCCTCCTCCATCGCAGCGTGTACGGCGTCACGTTCATCGGAGCGCGACAGCAGATTGAGAACGCGCTGAAGGACAAGGGCAAGGTGCCGGACGAGCTGATGTTCAGCGCATCCAAGTATCTCGCTCAGTCCACCTTTGCCTCCATCAAGGAGATGTTCAGCGGCGCGCGCGAGATCATGACATGGCTGAGTGCGTAGCCGCCTTCTGTCTTCTTCTTTTTGTCTTCCTCGTACCAAAGCTTACGTGTTTGGTGCGCAACAGGCGACTGTGCGACGCTGATAGCGAAGCAGGGCAAGCCAGTCACGTGGGTGACCCCGTTGGGTCTGCCGGTGATGCAGCCCTACCGCAAGAAGGGCGCGAGCAGCAGTGTCGCCACGGCCCTCCAGAACGTGGTCCTCTACAAGGAGGAGAACGACTCGCTGCCGGTCAACACGCGCAAGCAGCGGACGGCTTTCCCGCCCAACTTTGTCCACTCGCTGGACTCGACACACATGATGCTCACCGCGCTCGAGTGCCACGAGGCCGGCCTCACCTACGCGTCGGTGCACGACAGCTACTGGACGCACGCGGCGACGGTGGACACGATGAACGGCATCCTGCGACGAACGTTCGTCAACCTCCACTCGCAGCCACTGCTGGAGGACCTCCTCGGCCACTTCAAGCGGACCTACCCGGGCATCGAGTTCCCGCCCTTGCCAGCGCGAGGCAACCTCGACCTCACCCAGATCATCCACAGCCCCTACTTCTTCCAGTAGTAGTAGGGCAAGGCGCACAAGTCACGAGGCCAGTGTGGCCTTTTTTTGTTTTTTGTCAACACCGCGAGATAAGATGCCAACCACGTTGTTCCTCTTCGTCTTTGGAGAGATGCAAATTAATAATTGGTCATTTACATAAAATGGAGGAAAATGGTATTTACAAATGTTATCTCTCGCGGAGAAAAAGGAGGAGGATGAGGAAGGAAGTTGAAGGGCGTCACGTCACGTCGCCTGTCCGTCCAGCCCGGCATCTCCGGGCGTTCGCGCCAAACAACAGGGCGCCGAGCCGCTCTAGGTACTGGGCTGAATGGTGGTGGGGGAGTCCTCGAGTACAGCATCTTCGACGCCGTTGTGGCGCATGAATGGGTTGGGCGAAGACGACACCGACTTGGGCGGCGAGGAAGGAGGAGAGTGCTTGTAGAGGGAGAGTTGAGAGGCGAGCAGTGCGCACAGGCGTTCGTTGCTCTTGTGCTCCTCCCAGTCCCATTGGAGGAAGACCATGGAGCTGCGCCTTTGTCTCTTCAGTCGTTCAAGGACCAGCACGTCAAGCAGCGCGGGCGTCGCGTGGCTCATGCGCCGTCGCCAGCTGGCTGAGCATGAACTCGGAGGCGCAGAGCTGAGGCTGCGGTCCACCGAGACGCTAGCTCGTCGGCCTGTGCTGCCCCGTCGGCTCAGGGTGGCCGCTGCAGCCAGAGCGGCTTCGCGCCTGCTGTCTGCTGGGGTGAGGCCTTGGTGCTCCACGATGTCCATGCTAACGCTACCGTCCATTATGTGTGATTGTGTTGTTCGCTTGGCGGCGGCAAAGTGGTACTTGGCGTGAGCCCTCGTCGCAACACGACGAACGCCTGAGCTGTAGGCAGCGGTAAGTCGGGGGAATGAAAGAGGTGGTCACGCTGTGTGGCATCATCGTGGTCGTGGCGGAGCATGCGTGACCAGGCGCGAGCTCCCAAGCACCGCTCCGTAACCCCTACACCACAGCAACCGGAGCTCGGCCGAGGTTTCGCCCGTCATTGCGTGTGGGGAAATTTGTTTTAATTTAAATAAAAAAATAACATGTCAGTTGAAAATGGAAAGGAAATTTTTTATTTCTTCTACTTTCTTTCCAACGGGTTTGCGGCCAATAATCTCATCTCATCTCTTGAAGGCAGCACCATGGAGGGCGGCGTTGGCGCATCACCCAGGGGGCGTGGCAGAGGCCGCGGAGGTGGCCCGACGGGCCGAGGAAGAGGTGGGGGTAGCCGTGGAGGGAGCCGTGGACGTGGTGGCAGTCGAGGTGGGCGTGGAGGGAGCCGTGGACGTGGAGGTGGTCGTGGTGGCCGTGGAGGGAGCCGTGGACCCCCGCCTCCACCCCCGGGAGGGTACCCAGTCCCAGATTTGAGCAAGATCGAGGGGCTGACTGAAGGCAAGAAGCGCAAACTCGAGGAGATGCTGAAAAATCGTGCGCCCGGTGCTCCTCTCGGCAAGCTCAAGTACCTGAAGAAGTCGATCGCACGCCAACTTGGCATTTTGCCGGCCCAAAAGAAGTGGAAGAAGACGAAGGTCAAGAAGGAACCTACCAAGAAGCAGCTAGATCTGCAAGCCAAGAAGTTGAAGAAGCTAGAGCACGCAAGGAAGCAGAAGGCCGCTCGCAAGCCTGTTTATGAGGTATGCCACCAATTCATCTTGCTCAATTTTCTGTTTCTTCAATTTCCAACGCGATTTGTGAATCGGCATAGGGAACTGCGCCAATTGAGCAAGACGAAGAGGCCCTTCACTATCTGCGCAAATGGGCCCGCGACCGCCAAAACTGGAGGCACCGTAAGGTTATGCAGAATCACCTCCTCCGAATCGCCTACGATAAAACGAGGGTGCGTGTTCTACTTGTGGCCCGCAGCTGGGATCATGATGGAGCTTTTATGCTTTTATGCTTTTTCTTTTCCAAGCGTGGCCGCTCATCCCCTGCCTCCTACAGATGCCCAAGAAGTACTGGAAGCTCTTCCTCCGCCACATCTCTTCAGGCAGCGCGAGGCAGGTGCGTGACTCTTGGCCTGCGCCTCCAGTTTATCCGTTATTTTTTAAAATGGCTCACAGAAAGCGACCGATGCGTGCAGCTTGCATGCGAACAAGCCCTCAATATCCTGGCCTCGTTCGAGTCCGCCCCACCGATCGAAGATCCCAGCGAGGCGAAGAAGGTGCCACTTCTTTTACCCCTTTTATTATTTTATTTTATTTTTATAGACAAATGGAAAGACTCGAACTCGTTTCTGACCTTGGCCTTGGGCGTTCAGGCCGATGCACGCCGCAAGCGAGCCAAGATTCTGGCCCGAACGGTTCAGCTGATGACCAAGGAGAGGAAGGAGCTCAAACAGAAGCGAACTGAGGAAATCGCCGAGAGAACGAAAATCAAGGCCGCGAAGGAGGAGATCGAGCTCGAGAGGAGGAGGCTGGAGAGGTTGAAGAGGAAGCAGGAGGCCAGGCTCGCGCAGAAGGCGCTTATCGCACGCAAGGCCAAGGCCGACGCCGAGCTCCGGGCCATCAACGGCGAACCCGAACCCGACTCCATGGACGTCGAGGAGGAAGAGGACAAGAACCGCGGCTACTACAACCCCCACTCCGAGAGCGAGGCCGACAGCGACCAGGAAAAGGACGATGGTGATGACACACACGGCAACTCCTCCGACGAAAACGAAGAAGACTCGGATGAGGAAGAGGAGGACGAGGACGACGACGACGACGACGAGGATCAGGATGAAGAAGACGACTCTTCGGATGATGACGAAGAGGAAGATGATGAAGAGGAAGATGATAGTGATGACGACGACGACGACGAAGACGACGACTCTTCGTCGGAAGAGAGCGACTGATCCAAGCAAATCACAAATAAAAATAAAGGACAAGCTTGGCGGCATTTTGATTGGCTCGGGCAAAACTTTATTATGTGGCGAATTTCCCGTCAGTTCCAGGCCGCTCTACGCGCGAGGAGTCGCAGGTTCGGCCTGCTCGAGGGTACCTCTGGCCCTTGCTTACAAAAGGCACGATCCGAGGTCGATGACCTTAGTTCAACACGACCAACGCTCACAATCACACAAAAAAAGAGATGGACGACCACACACAAAGACCTTCACCGAGAGCTGAAGTCGCGGCCACCACCGAGGAGGAGGCTACTAGCAACAGCAGGGAGTGGCTGCTGCTCGGCCTCAGCGCACTGAACGCCTCGGCGTTTGTAGGGATGCTGGTGGCCAAGGATTGGGCTGGCTGCTCGCACGACGCCACCGCGCTCGAGTACGACACACCACTGACCGTAACCGCCTCCGTCCGTGCGGGCCTGTGGAACGCCACCACCCTTTCTCTACTCGCCTTCGTCATGTGGCCCTTCCTGCCCTGGCTTTCCGAAGCACGCAAGCTCGACATCCAACGACTGACGCAGCCCTTCGTCTTGGCCTGCGTGAGCCACACGCTCTGGAGCGTTCTGTGGGCCTACGGCTTCCTCTCTCTAAGCGCGCTCATCTCGGTCACCGTCTGCTTCCAGCTCATGGCCGTGGGCCTGGTGGTCTGCCGGTCTCCGCCGCTCTTCCGCTTGCCCCTGGGCCTGTGGCTCGGCTGGGCTGCTTTCTCCGCGCTCGGCCAGATCAGCGCCGCCCTTGCCTACGAGGCCCACTTTGCCTTCTTCGGGTCGGTGTCGTGGTCCGTGGGCGCTATGATCCTCATCTCAGGCGTTGCCTACACGTGGGGATCTCTGCTCGACGACCCGTTCTTCTCCGCTGGCGTGGCGTTGAGCCTCTTTGGCGTGGCGCAGGGTCACTACTCGCTCATCATCTCTCGAGTGGCCTACACGTGCTGCATTGCCGTTGGCGCCCACGCCCTCATCTGCCTCATGAACGCCTGCGATGCTTCGCGTCGCGACGCAGTCGCCGTCCTCGACGAAGAAGGTGATGAATACGACCAAGAGGAAGCCGCCGTGCTGCTCTCCACCGATGGTGGCTCACCTGTTGTGCCGTCTGCGCCTCTGCTCTCGCTGCCCGTCGAGGACACGCAGCCGCTCTACCCCGCGATCTATGCCCCCGAGGCAGCCGTCTATCATCCCTCCTACACGGCCGCGGTCTACCTGCAGCCCAGCGCAGGAGGAGCGGCCAGCGCTCCGACGTCGGCGGACGTCCCCGTCGAGTTGCCGCTGGGCTTCACACCTGTCTACTTCCCCTCATTCGCCGCCAACGTTCCCTCAAGCCCTCTGCCATCGCAGTGAAGAAGAACGGGAGAGGCGAACGTTTCATTCTTGTTTTTGATGTCATCCCACTTGGCCGGAGCGGCAGAAGTGGAGTGCTTTGTACATAATCCACATCACTTGCATTTCCAATTAAAGACCTCTTCAAGAAGCTGATAAAAACCCTTCTGGTGTTGGATCCCATTAATGTTTACACGGGTAGTGGACCCGTATCAGGGTCGCATAACACTGCACACATGTGTCCCTTTTGTGAGCACAACGGCCCTGCGGATTTCCACAAGACGTGGACGAGGAAGCGGTGGTCGTACCTCATCGCACACGCGCTGGGGCGTGGGGTCTGGCGAGAACGGAAGCCGCGCGCTGTACTGCGAACATTTATCGCAGAAGATCTCTCCGCAGTACCTGTCCTCCCCCCCCCCCCATTCGCAAGATTAGTTGAGACGTTTGTTTTGGGCCAGTCATGCGAAGCCGCGCGTACCGGCAGTGGTGCTGATTGGGCCCAGACCAGCGACGATGGACACGAGTCGTGTTAGTAGTTAGTGAGAGCAACCCAATGGACGAGAAGGAAGAAAGGGAATACCCGTCGCCAGAGGAGGGTGAACTCGGACTGGCAGCGCGCGCAGTGGGTGGCCGCTTCGTCGGGCGCCCACTGGGGCGGCTCCGTCCGGATCAGGGCGTCGAGCTCCTCCTCCTCGCGCGCCTCGTCTTCGCGAAGCTCGTCCTCCGACCGGTCTACTCCGGGCCACACCTGAGACGAGTCCAAGTCATCTGCGGGATCAGGTCACCCGTGCGAGAGGCACAAAGAGCGATGCCGCGCGGCGCACCGGCGGGCCGACGGGCGGGCGGAGGGGTCGAAGGCCGTTGTCGTGCAGGTAGGTGACCAGCTGGCGGGGCACGTCTCGCAGGAGCTCCCCCGAGAGCTCGGCCAGCGGCTCATCGATATACTCGGCCATCGCCACAAACTGTACATACAACACACGCATACGCACACGCACGCCGTCAGCCCGTGGCCGGGCCACTCGTGCGCAAAGCGAGCAAGGGAGCGGACCTTGACGTTGGGGTGCTCGCACAGGAGGTCCATGTTGGTAAAGTCAGTGTCGCCCACCCCGACCAAGAGGATGGAGAGCGGCAGCGCACTGGCCGCTTCGATTTCGTGCATCGTCTCGTCCATGTCGTTGATGATCCCTGCGCGGAAACGGCCGTCACCGACGGCGTGGTGAGCGCGCGGACCAACCGGGGCCGCTTGGGTGCCCAAGGGAAGGCGGCGCGCACCATCGGTGATGATGAGGAGCACCAGGTGGGACTGGCCCCCGCCGCCCCCCACGGGCCCGCTGGCCGCGGCCGTCGCGGCCTTGTTGATGATCTGTGCAAAGTGGGTGGGTCCGCGCAGCTTCACCTGCTTGAGTGCCTCTCGATAGCACTGGAGCAGGCCCTCCACGCCCTGCGTCTCCGGCTGGCGACAAGCATCGGAAGCGCGCGTGAGGAAAGGGAAACGCATCGCGCTGGTGGGGGAGGAAAGAGGTACGCTGGCCTCGTCAAAAGTGAGCGAGAAGCAATGCGACACGCTGGCGCCCTGTGGCAGCTCCGCGCCATAGCCATAGGCCTATACATCATAAGTCGTCCCAGCAACGACGGCCGCGACGGGCCGGTCAGCGATGATGTGGCAAAGAGTTCGGGCAAAAGAGAGGCGGAGACGCGAACGAGGATCTGTTTGGACGCGCAGTAGTGGGAGAGCGGCTCGGCGACGGCGCGGATTGCCGTTTCGTATTCGTTGGGGCCGCCGCCCACATAGTGCAAGCTGCTCCGCTTCTCTGGGTCCCTGCTCCATCCGCGTGCGCGATGGATTGATTGGTGATCATCAACGTCTTCTCTGATGCTGACGTCATGGCGATGGCTGTTGTGCCGATTGGCCATTGGGAGAGGCGCGTACCCGTTGGAGGCCGTGAAGTCGATGGCTACCATGACCGTGATGTCGCACCCGCCGGACACGTAGTCCAAGAAGCTGTAGCGCTTGATGAAGCGGCGGTGCAGCAAATGGACGGTCCCAGCGTCGGAGCCGTCGGCAGCGGACAACTTGAACGCGCGCCCAAGTTCACTCGTGTGGGCCTCCAGAAACTCGCCCGCGGTCACTTGGCAGTGGCCGAGCGGGTAGGGGCCCGTGAAGGCCGAATTGAGCTGACATTCCAGGCGGAGTTGCTGCTCGGCGCCGTGGCTGCCCACCAGCTTCTTCAACGGGATCTGCAGCGGGCGCCTGCAAAACGCGCGGGGGAGCCCAAGCGGCGATGAGCGACCGACGAGCGGGGAGGAAGGAAGCCAAGCGGCGTGGTTTGGGTCACCAGATGGGCTCTGTCGTGCCGAGGACGGTGCCAAACACAAACTCGGTGCGCCCAACCTGCTTCCACCCGGTTGTGGGCTCGGTGATGGTCGAGATGGCCAGCGCAACGTCTTGACGAGCGCCGGTCAGCCTACACCGTGACGAGAGGCCTCTGCGCAAGAGGGAAGCTAAGCATACCACCAGCCTTGGGAAGCCGTCGAGCGCGCATGTAGAGGCAGGCGATGTCCCGCATGTTGGACAGCTCCTCGCCTTGCACCTCAAGCGTGCCGATCACAGAGTCGGTGTCCTCTCGACTACACGTTTGCGGGCACATCAGAACGCAATTGCATCAAGACGATGTCATGTTACAAGAGGAAGAGGTGGCAGTACTGGAGGGGTAGGGAGACGCGCATGCCCCGCGCCGAGAGGAGAGCCGGTAGAGCGAGCAGGGCCTCACCGACACTCTCGGTCTGCGCGTTGGTACGTCGTTTGCTGCCTCCAGCATTGGTGGTACGTGGCTGAGAGAGGATGAACTTGAGTTGCTTGGGCGCATGGAAGCAGTGCTCCACTTCAAGAACCTCTCCAAACCTGACTTCACCTTTCGCGTCCCTGCCGCATGGACAGTAGAATAAATCACCTCGTACGAGGTGGGTGGCTTATGGGGTGAAGGCAAAGTACAGGGTAGAAATCATGCTTGCTATCTCCCGCCAAGTGGAGGCGCCAGGCTCTCCAGACTTGCTCCACACCTTCAGCTGCAAATTGCTTTTGCTGTGCTCGTCCAACCTTGATAAAGTTGTTCAGCAGCTGCAATATGTTTGAGCGTAGCAAGGCTGGATAGGTAGCTACCTGCAGGACAGGCTGAGCCCAATCATGGAATCCATTGGGCCCTCCATCAGATGTGTAAATGCGCAAGTTGAAATTTCCGAAACATGCCAGAAGAAGCCAGGAAAAAGACAAAGGAAAAAAAAAGTGGCCCCCGCAAGATTTTGATTGTTGAACAGCACGCCAACATTCACACACCATGGGGTCCATGGAAAGAGGAGTGCGTTTTCCTCTTTGGCTTCCTTGCTTTTTGGCGCTCATCACTTGCTTTTGTAAAACTCTGATCCTGATAATTGGAATCTAATTTCTGTGATCCGCTGCATGGTTGAATTTAACACCACTTTGTGCAGGCCAAAACCGGATCGGGAGGTATTGCTTCCGATTCGCAGGCGAATGCCGATCGAAGGGAACGACAAAGGCGGCTGGCTATGGAAGTCATTGATCTGGCCAAGGATCCCTACTTCATGAAGAACCATCTGGGCCAGTACGAGTGCCGACTGTGCCTGACGCTTCACTTGACCGAGGGCAACTATTTGGCCCACACCCAGGGCAAGCGACACCAGGATAACTTGGGACGACGTGCTGCGCGCGAGGCCAAGATGGCTGAGGGCGGCCCGATAGGCGCGATGGGCATGGCCGTGCCGCCGGCCATCCAGAAGAAGGTGATCCCGCGCCGGACGCTCAAGATCGGTCGGCCAGGGTACAAAGTGACCAAGCAGATCGAGCCCACCACGGGCCAGAAGAGCCTCACCTTCGAGATCAAGTATCCCGACATTGGCGAGGGCATCCAGCCGCGCCACAGGTTCATGTCGTCATTCGAGCAGAAGGTGGAGGCGCCTGATCGCAACTTCCAGTACCTTCTCTTTGCTGCCGAGCCCTATGAAACGATCGCCTTCAAAATCCCCAACTGGGAGATCGATCGTGGCGGTGGTGGCGAGGAGTCCAAGTTCTACACCAACTGGGACCGAGACTCACTCACGTTTACGGTGCGTAGACGATAACTCACACTTATCACTCATCCCCCTTCTCCAACACAGTTGAAGCTTACTTATCACTTGCATGTACAACATCCACTCCCACCTGCTGCAGGTCCAATTCTCGTTCCACAACAAGCAGGCCGCTTAGCTGGACGAGCGTTGTACAGCCCACTGCCTTCAACCCAAATAATAAAAAAAGGCTTCAAACAGTTCCGAAACGTTTCGAACCTGCAAAAGCAAAAAGATTTTGATGATGGCGCAAACTGCCACGGAGGCGACAGTGGACCCACCACCGCACTACTATGAGAAGGCAGAGTTCATTGAAACGCACACAGGGAATAAGGTCAGCCGTAAATCCATCTTGTGTGGAAGCCAGAACATTCGGCTTCACGGCAAGGTATTGATTTCTCCCCTTTGCATATCTAGCCTCCCTGCCCGCAAGCGTCGCTCACTGCTGTGAAGACGATCGTGATGCCAGGGGCCATGATTCGTGGCGATTTAGGTGCTGTGAACGTGGGCAAATACTCAGTCATCGGGAGGAACGCCGTGGTGCGACCAGCACACAAGCGCTATCAAGGGTGAGGCCCTTTGCCGTGTGTTTGTGTTTGTGCGCCTCGCTCACGCACTTGAATGTGCCGCAGGTCGGTGGCCTTCTTTCCCGTTGCTATTGGCGACTTTGTGCACATTGAAGAAGACTGCATCGTGAGCGCCTCTTCGATCGGCTCCTACGTTCATGTGGGTCGTGGTAGTGTGCTGGTGCGTTGCGTGGCGCTGGAGCAATCATCGAGCGTGGCTGATTCGCAGAGTACAGGGAAGACACTGCGTGCTGAAGGACTGCTGCTGGGTAGAGGAGGGCAGCGTCTTGGCGCCCGGAACGGTGGTGCCCCCTTTTACCGTCTTTGGCGGTGTCCCTGCGGTGCAGAAGGGCCAGCTCCCAGAGTGCTTCCAGGAGATGCAAAAGGAAGCGAGCCTCATCAACTACAACACCTTCCTCCCACGACCCGACGCTGCCGTTGCCGCCACGCCTGCCACATAAGCGATCGCTTTATGGTTTGATTTTTTGTACGTTCAGCTCTCTTCATCGTTGCTGTTTGTAAAGCGGATTCTCGAAGAAGACGAAAGCACTGTAGTCTTCATCTTCCTCATCACCCTCTTCATCTTCATCTTCTTCATCATCTTCGCTGTCTTTTTCCTTGCTATCTTCGTCGTCATCAGCACTATCTTCGTCACCTTGGTCGTTCTCGTCCACATCCTCAGGAGGATCTAATGGTGTCTCCGGAGGCAAGGCTTCCTGTTGTGCTTGTTGTTGTTCCTCAGGAGAGAGCTTGGTGCAGATGTAAATGTAGAAAGTGCCGCTTTCGTCATCCTCCAGCACGGACAGGCATCGGACTTGCTCCTCCTTTGTCAGCGTGATCTTTCTCTCCTCCAGCCGCCACTATTGTCCGATCGGCCTGCGGTGAGAAGCCATGACGCACAACAACGAAGATCAAGGAAGGGTCGCGGCCACCTTGTACTTGAGCTGGTCTCGGAGGAAGTAGTGACGGCGGAGGTAGGGCGGACCGTAGCTGATGCAAACGTAGCGCCCACCCGTGCGTAGCACTCGTACCACCTCGTTGCACATGCGGTACACGAATTCAAAGCACTGTGGTCCACAGCACACTGCGTCCAGTGTTCCTGCAAGGATTGTTTCAGACAAAGGACCCTCAACCAAGGTGGGTCAAGCGTGTGTGCCTTTGTCGATCACTACATCAAAGGACTCATCTTCGAAGGTCATGTCGGCAGCGTCCATCACCAGATCTGCAACAGGCCTGTTAGGATGAAGGCTGTAGGCAGAAGGAGGGCGGTTGTACAGGTCATAAGAGGATAGCTGTCGGCGTGCTGTTGCAGCATCTGCTGAACAACAAAGTCCGCAATGTCTATGTTTACAATGTTGGGGTAGCCGTCCTCGTAGAGTCCTGCCGATAAAGCTGAGCCGCCCAAGCGCCCCGAGCGGCCAAGACGTCAGCCATTTCCCGCCAGAGAGAAATTGGGCGAGAGCGTACACGAGTTGCCACAGCCGATGACCAACAAGCGAGGACGCGGCGGACCGGACGGGGCCGGTATGGGCAAGTAGGGTGCAAATGCGGCATCCGCATGTCGTCGCAGTATGGGGTATTCGCAGTACCAGTCTTTGTGCTTGGCGTATTTAGGCTGTGCGTAGCGCGAGTTCCAGTACTCTCGCCCCCCGCCGTAAACTGGCTCTTCGCGTTGCATTTGTGCGATCGCTTCCGATTCTAACAACGCCGGTTTATCTTCTTCTCCCCCTAGCTGGCTCACATGCTGCGCTTCAACCTCTTCGTGGGGTGGCCCATTAATCTGTTCGTCCTCCATCTCTTGCCCTTTGCCCTTCTCCATTTTTAATTTAAAATATCAAAATTCCAAACATTCCATTTCCTTGTTTGGTCACAGCGAAAGGACACGTTGGCAGCTGTTCTCGGGCCGTTGAAGAGCACTTATGGTTCCAGAGGACTGAGCGGCAACCTGTGCCAAAGCCACTTTTCTTGGTCAGCCTGCGGAAGAGAATTGAGGGAGAACAACCAGACGAGAAGAGGAAGGATAACGAGCCGAGGCAATGCAAGTGCAGCCGTCGGTAAAGTTAAAGCGGAGGGGCAGTTGGGTCATTCGAAGAAGCAAGGATGACGGAGAATCCGGACGCAAGAGAGATAAGGATGATGAGAAACTTTTCCAGCGTCTAAAGCGAGAGAACCCTCACTGCGCCGATTGCTCAAGCAAAGGCAT
This sequence comes from Acanthamoeba lenticulata, assembly GCA_002179805.1. Classification (NCBI taxonomy): domain Eukaryota; phylum Discosea; order Longamoebia; family Acanthamoebidae; genus Acanthamoeba; species Acanthamoeba lenticulata. The sequence goes on along the minus strand of NAVB01000231.1, from coordinate 100,702 downwards.
CGTGTTTACCCAACTATGTGATTTGATCAAGCAAATCGAAAGTGACAGATAATCGTTTCTCCTTCAGGCGCCAAGTACGCTAGTCTCAAGCCTGGTGTGCTTCTCTGTCAAGAATGCGCTGGAGGACATCTGAGCCTCGGCCTACCGGTCAAGCGACTAAAGGAGTTAGAGCACATGGAGCTCGAGGTACGCGTTCTAAACCAGTTACTACACTTGCTTGACCACAGTTAGCTAACTAACAGCGCCGCGCAGCGAGCTGCGCAAATGCATAACGGGGCGGCAAACGCTATTCTCGAAAGTTCAATCAAACCGCCCTGGAAGAAGCCCGTGCGCGGGGACCTCTTGTATGCTTACCTCACACCCAAACTGTTTCCGTCCTTTGGGCAACGACGACTGACGGTCCGGTGCGGGGACCTCAGTGACTGGAGACGCGCCTACGTCTCTGCAAAATACGTGGATATGGCCTTTAGCGAAGGGCAGACCTACCCCTTTGACCTAACTCCACAAGTGGTACGTTTTCTCCTGCTCAAAGGCTTGCTCCCAGCGCACATGCACATGCTTACAGTTGGCAATGCCAACTCCACAGTACAAAGATGTTGTCAAGGCTGGTTATGTGTACATGAAAGAAAGTGACAAGTTTTGGCCACGACGTTACTGCGTGCTGACGTCCTACTTGGCCTTTTATCGATTGCCCACGGTACCCGCCTGCTGCGTTTGTCCCTTGCAAACCTTTTTATCTCATCGCGCTGTTGCCGCCACGTCAGGACTCGCTTCCTGAAGTCGTGCTGGAATTAAGGTTCAGCTCGGCATTGCCGATGACAGGCCCACAAGGCGGTTGTCGTATCAAGATCGTGACTCCTTCAACCAGCAACCATCTCAGCATCCAGGTTTTAATACTCTTGCTTCTACGTTCAAGCTGTATTGTTTTCCTGACCCCGCAATGTTCTTGGGCGGTGGGGAACAGGCCGACAGCACGGCTGATGCGAAAGAGTGGCTGGCGGCCCTCCAGATGGTCTGTAAAAACGTTCTGAGCGAAGAGGAAAGGGCCACCCATGCCACGATGGACGAGGACGAGGAACCGTTGAACCTGGCCATCCAGAGCTTGGAGGAATTGGACCTCGATCTGCACCCCAAGAAGGTGGGCCCCTTCTTCATACGTTCATGCCTTCAACACTCCTCTTCTAACTTCCCTATCTCACCAACATGGCAGATGGAGTCGCCGAGGGAGTTGACTCTGAGCGGATCCATCCAGTTGCCCCGTCAGCGATCATTCACCAACCTCACGATCATGGAGGGCTCCCTCTTGACCATGAGCCACTCCAAAGTGTGGAAGGAGTGGCGCAAGCGATGGTTTGTGCTCAACCGCGACCACTTGTTTATCTTCAAGACTAAGAACGAGGCCCGTGTGGGGTACGTCAGTCAGCGTTGAGTCGGTTATTAGGCAGAATCTCACAGACCTACCCGGGCAACAGAGCGAAACCGCAAACGACTATCAAACTGCTTCAGTGCAGCGCCAAAGCGTCGGATCGGTTCGAGGACAAGAAGCTCTGCTTCGAAGTGGCCACACCCGAGCAGTCGATCCTCGTGCTGGCAGAGAACGCCGAAGAGATGCGCAACTGGATCTTCAGCATCCGGCAAGCCAGCGGACGGTGTGTCCATGACCCACCCCCATGAACAATTCTCTTGCAGAGCAGGAATTCACACCTCCCCCCCCCCCTTTCCCCCAAGAATGCTGGCCGAGGCCATGTCGGACGCCTCCATCCTGGGATCCGACATGGAGACGTCCCGTACCGAGGCAGGTACCGAGGGCGAGACGCTGCTGCTACCGCCGTCCCCGAGGCAGCAGGCCTCTCCGCGCCACCACAACACGGAGCGTGCGCTTGGCAAGAGCCCAAGCGAAGCCCTGATTGAGAAGAGGCAAGCCGAAGTCGCTTCGGGCGTGATTTGTGAGGGGTTCCTCAACAAGCGCAAGTCATCGAGTAAGTCTGGCAAGCGCGTGTGGGCTGTTCTCAGAGCGGACTCGATCTACTTCTACAAGCAAGCAAGCGTGCGTGTTCCCTGTTGTCCCTTGACCCTTGACCACTTGGCCGTCCAGGCAGGATGCTGAACTTGCCTCTGCAGGACACAATGCCGCTCGAGGTCGAAAACCTGCTGACAAGCTCGGTGAAGATCATTGATCCCGTCGCCCACTGCTTCGACATCGTCATGCCCAACTCGGCCTTCCATCTGCAGGCCGAAAACGGTTCGTTGCCGCAGGCGCTTCATCGCGTTCTCAAAGCGTGCTGACGCCCCTGTACAGCCAACGACTTGGCCATGTGGATGAGTGCTCTGCGAGGGGTCATCGAGTCGCTATTGAGCAACTTCAAGAAGAGCTCGTCACCATCGGCCTTGCTCAGGCCTCGCGCTATGTCCACCTCTGTCGTGCCCGATCCGCGGCTAGATCGTGGTCAGTCTCAGTTGATGACTGCCAGCGACGACAGTTTCGAAAACAGGCATGCCCCATCCCTCCACGCCCCCGCCCGATGCTTGCACCCCGCAGATCGCAGGCCGCTGACAGTCAACGACTTCAAGCGGCTCCGATGAGATGCCGCCGGACGACAGGGTGCTCAGGCCGCAGGCGCTGCTAGACGCGCTGGCCGAGCCAGAAAACTCGACGTGCGCCGATTGCGCCGAGAAGGACCCGCGCTGGGTCTCCATCAACTTGGGCCTCTATCTGTGCATCGAGTGCTCCGGCATCCACCGCTCGCTAGGTGTGCACATCTCCAAAGTGCGGTCGATCGAGCTTGATCTGTGGGACCAAGAGACCATCAAGGTGCGCCACATCTATCGAGGCCTTCTTCCTCTGATAACAGCACCAACTCACTTGAGCATCCAACAGTTCATGCTCGAGATGGGCAACAAGAAGGCCAATGAGATCTGGGAGTACTCGGTGCCGCCCGAGTTTGAGGGAAAGCGTCCTGGACCGCACAGCGATCGGTATGGCCCTTCCTAAGAGGAAACTTTTACTTGACGCGCTGCGTATTTGACAATCGAATTGATACAGAACAACGAGAGAGGAGTGGACGAAACTTAAGTATATCAAGAAGACGTTCGCCAACTTGGGCGAGGTGGCTCGCCTGGAAGCCGCGAGAGCGTTGATGCCTGTCCCGGGGTCGCCCAACGGCTTCAACTCGCCACGCTCCGTGCGGAGCGCGAGTCAGCGAACCATACAGAGGAAGGGCCCCGTCCCGGCCAACCCGTGGCGACCCTGGCAAGGCGTGGTATGTGCCTCTTACATTACCTTTGGTTGGCCAACGGCGAGGTTGTTCACGTTTTCAATCTGCACCACACGCGCAGGCCAAGAAGAAGAAGTCGCAATACCGCGAGGGCTACCTCAACCACCGCAGCAAGATCTCCAAGGCTTGGTCGAAGCGCTGGTTCGTGCTCAAGACGACCATGCTCTACTATTACAAAGTGCGGGGCGACAACCAGCCAGCCGGCGTCATCGACTTGACCGAGTGCAGCATCCGGAAGAGCGAGACGGCCAAGAAGCCCCACTCGTTTGACATCGTCTCGCCAACTCGAATCTACGTACTCTACGCGGACACAGCTGCCTCATTCAAGGACTGGATCCACGCCCTCAACAAAGCTGTTGGTATGTTCCCCTCTTGCAAGCACCGACAAACCACCCTTCCACTACAGTGGTTCTCACTCACCGGTCGTGTTTGTGAGCAGGCCCGGGCAATGGGCTGTATCTGGACCAGCGGTCGCCCAGCAGTCAGCGGATGGCGCCCCAGAGCCCGCGCAAACCGCGTGAGGCGTGGGTCGCGGGCCAGAAGCGAACCAACTCGGAGAGCAACTTGCGCAAGCTCGCCCTCACAGGACTGGCCGAAGTGGCCGAAACGGTGGCTGCCGCAGAGGGGGTGCAGAAGGAGGCCCCGACACGCGTGCGCAGTCCCTCATTCGGCCACCAGCGAATACGGTCGGAGTCGCTCGAGCACGTCGTCTCGTTGCCGGATCTTGCCGCGATCATGGCAAGCAGAGCCAACAGCGCCGAGGCTGGTGGCGTTGTGGTCACGGGCGCGTACGTAGCTGCCAGTGAGGGCAGCTCTGTCGAGCAGGCGACGGAGATAGAAGAAGAAGGGACCGAAGCAAACCACACCAACCACCACAGCGACGAGCTTCAAGGTGAAGGGCCGAACGAAGCCAGCACAGCCGCACAGGGGGAGCACGTGTGAGGCGTGTTGGCGTGTGTGATGATTTCCTTCATGTTGTTTCTCAGTTATTTCCGGAGTTACGTTCCCACAAAGGCCCTCGCTTGCAGCTTCATAATTCGTGTCCATCTCGCTCTCTTCACACCCACACACAACCCGACGATGGAGGCATCAACAACGACCCCTGTAGATGTGGCCGCCGTGGACGATTCGTCCAAAGCCGCGAAGCCCAAGTCGCACGCCAAGCGCGATTTTCTGATTACGATTGAGAAGGAAATCGCCAAGAAGTGGGAGGAAGAGAAGCTGTGGGAGACCGATGCGCCCAAGGAGGGAGAGCCAGTTGATCCCAAGTTCATGGTCACGTTCCCTTACCCGTACATGAACGGCCGCCTCCACCTGGGCCACACGTTCACGGTCTCGAAAGCCGAGTTCGCTGCCGGCTTCCAGAGGCTCAAGGGCAAGCGCGTCCTCTTCCCCTTTGGCTTCCATTGCACTGGCATGCCCATCAAGGCTTGTGCCGACAAGATCAAACGCGAGATCGAGGCGTTCGGTTGCCCGCCCAAGTTCCCTGAGCCAGTAGAGGCCCAGGAGGGTACGAATTGGCACTCGATTTTGTTGATTATTGAAGGTAATTTATGCTGATGCCAAACAATTGCAACAGGTGAGGTGAGCCAGGCGCCGGCTGCCGAGAAGCAGAAGGCCGATCCTACCGTCTTCCACTCTGCCAAGGTAAAAAATGCTAGTGACACCGCTTATTTTTATGGTTGTATGCATGTGCTAATGCAGCAACGCTTCTATTCTCTAGTCCAAGGCCAAGGCCAAGAGCGGCGGTCGTGACAAGTACCAGTGGGAGATCATGCAGGAGATGGGAGTGCCGGAGAGCGAGATCGCCAAGTTCGCCGATGCCCAGCACTGGCTCTACTACTTCCCGCCCTTCGCTATTGAGGACCTCAAGGACATGGGCGCGTGCATTGACTGGCGCCGCACGTTCATCACCACCGACGTCAACCCCTACTACGACTCCTTCGTCCGCTGGCAGTTCGAGAACCTCAAGGCCCAGGGCAAGGTCCAGTTCGGCAAGCGGTAAGCCTTCTTAATTCAAAATTATAATTTAAAACGTAAAAACCAACTACATTCTAAAATTTTTTCAATAATTTATTAAACAAAATACAATCCATTTACTTACTCATGCGGCGTCTTCATTAGATATTCCATCTACTCGCCGCTGGACGGCCAGCCTTGCGCTGATCACGATCGTGCCAAGGGCGAGGGCGTGCTGCCGCAGGAGTACACGCTGATCAAGCAGGAGGTGCTGGGCCCGCTGCCCGAGAAGATGAAGGTGCTCGAGGGCAAGAAGGTCTACCTCGTGCCGGCCACCCTGCGACCGGAGACCATGTACGGGCAGACCAACTGCTTCGTGCTCCCGACGGGCACCTACGGCGCCTATGAGATCAACGACACCGACGTCTTCATCTGTGGCGAGCAGGCCGCCAAGAGTAACCATTACTCTACATTCCCCTCGCTTGATGAGCGCATGTCTGACGAGCTCTGTGTGGGATGGACGGGGTATTATGAGCAGACCTGAGCTTCCAGGGCCACTCGAAGCAGTTTGGCAAGCACGTGTGCCTTGTGGAGCTCACCGGGCAGGACCTCATCGGGCTCAAGCTGCGCGCACCGCTGGCCAGCTACGAGGCCATCTACGTGCTGCCCATGCTCACGGTCTCGCTCGAGAAGGGCACCGGCGTGGTCACCAGCGTACCCAGCGACGCGCCGGACGACTATGCCGCCTTGATGGACCTCAAGAACAAACAGCCCTTCCGGGCCAAGTACAACGTGAGCGACGAGATGGTGCTGCCCTTCGAGGTGGTGCCCATCATCGACATCCCCGAGTACGGCGACACGGCCGCGGTCAAGCTCTACCACGAGCTCAAGATTGCCAGCCAGAACGACAAGGACAAGCTCACCATCGCCAAGGACCGCGTCTACCTCAAGGGCTTCTACGACGGTGTCATGAAGGTCGGCGCCCACGCTGGCATGTACGTAACGACCTCTTGCCGAGGATGAAACAATTGATTATTTATTTCTTTCAAGCAATTATTAATGCTGGGCCAACTCTCGCGAGAACAGGAAGGTGCAGGACGCCAAGCCGCTGATCAAGAAGGAGCTGATCGACGCGGGACTGGCCGTTGTCTACAGCGAGCCCGCCGAGACGGTGATCTCGCGCTCGGGCGACAAGTGCGTGTGCGCGCTCACCGACCAGTGGTACATCGCCTACGGCGAGCCCGAGTGGCGCGCCCAGGTGGAGGCCATCCTGGGCGACATGGACACCTACGGCACTGAGACCCGCCACCAGTTTGAGAAGACCCTCGACTGGCTGCGCGAGTGGGCCTGCTCCCGCAGCTACGGCCTCGGGACCAAGCTGCCGTGGGACACGCAGTACCTCATCGAGTCCCTCTCCGACTCGACGATCTACATGGCCTACTACACGGTGGCCCACCTCCTGCAGGCCGGCACGCTCGACGGATCGGTCGTGGGCCCGGCGGGGATCAAGGCCGAGCAGCTGACCAACGGCGTGTGGGACTTTATCTTTGGGCGCGCCAACGAGATCCCGGCCGACTCGACCATTGCGGCCGACACGCTCAAGACCCTGCGCCGCGAGTTTGAGTACTGGTACCCGCTGGATCTGCGCGTGTCGGGCAAGGACCTGGTGCCGAACCACTTGACGTTCTTCCTCTACAACCACGCGGCCTTCTTCCCCAAGGAGCGCTGCCCGCGCGGCGTGCGAGCCAACGGCCACATCCTGCTCAACGGCGAGAAGATGTCCAAGTCCACGGGCAACTTCCTCACGCTGCGGGAGGCGATGGCCAAGTACTCGGTCGACGGCATGCGCTTCACGCTGGCCGACTCGGGTGACACCACCGAGGACGCCAACTTCCTCGAGGACACCGTCGACACGGGCGTGCTGAGGCTCTACACGCAGATCGACTGGATCAAGGAGACGCTGGCGGCCATCGCGGCGGGCAACCTGCGCGAGGGCGCGCCGTCGAGCTTCTTTGACCACGTGTTCGAGAGCGAGATCAACCGGGCCATCGCGCTCACGGAGACCAACTACGAGCGCATGAAGTTCCGCGAGGCCCTTCTCACCGGCTTCTGGAATCTGCAGTCGGCGCGCGACAACTACCGTCTGGCTGAAAAGCACATGAACAAGCAGCTGGTGGAGCGGTTCATCGAGGTGCAGACCATCCTGCTGGCGCCGATCTGCCCGCACTACTGCGACTACATCTGGACCAGCCGCGACCTGCTCGGCCGCAAGGGCTCTGTGCGACAGACGTCGTGGCCGACGGCGGGCGCCGTGGACGAGGCCCTGCTGGCGCAGAACGAGTTCCTGCAGGAGGTGCTGCACACGTTCCGCCTGCGGGTGCAGAACACGCGCGAGCAGTTTGTGGACACAGCGCACGGGTTCGTCTACGTGAGCGACGAGTTCCCGCTGTGGCACCAGAAGGCCATCAAGGCGCTCGTGCCCCTGTTCAACTCGGCCACGGGCGAGTTCGAGCCGGACTTCAAGAAGCAGGTGGCCGACGCGCTCAAGGGCGACGCAAGCCTCAAGGCCGACAGCAAGAAGATCATGAACCTGGTGGCCGACATGCCCAACCGGATCAAGGCCGACGGCCCAGCGGCGTTCAACCTCGTGGCGCCATTCGACCAGCTGGCGCTGCTCGAAGCCCACCGGGCGTTCCTGCAGGAGCAGCTGGGCCTGGAGAGCCTCACCATCTACTCGGCCTCGGCTGCCGATGCGCCGGACCACGACAACAAGAAGGGCGCTGCCGTGCCGCTCAAGCCCGTCTTCACCTTTGGCGGCGAGAAGAAGAAGGTCGAGAAGAAGCCCGCCGCCAACAAGCCCAAGCCCGCCGGCGCTGGCGCCAAGAAGCAGAACCCGCCCAAGAAGGCCGCCAACTAAGTCCTTTCCATGTTCCTTTCTTTTCTCAGGCGAGCAGAAAACATTTACTTTGTTGTTATGATTTATTTTTTATGTTTATGACGAGGGAAGACGACACGGCTGGGAAGGGGAAAGGGCTACATGGTGGCGTCTTGGATGGCGTGGACGGTCTGGAGGAGCTTCTTTCGCGTGATGCCGTTCTTCTGCTGCGCCGCCAGCGGGTGGGCGTCGAGCACCACGAGCGTGGGTCGCCGGCCCGCTGGCTGCACCTTGAGCTGCACTTTGAGGCCCAGCGTGTCCTTCAGGTAGGTCGGCAAGCGCGTCGCAATCTCCCCCGTGAGCCCTGCGCGATTTGGGGAAGAGGAAAAGGCTCAGCCCATGCAGCCGCCCGATGATGAGACGGGGTAGAACGGGACAAACGAACCCTTGGCCTTGTCGTCGTGCTCGCGCCCCTCCTTGTCCCAGTTGGTGACGAGCCACTTGAAGGCGTCCTCGCTTACCCGGACCCACACGCCCCACGTGAGGCCCTCACCCTCGCCCTCGCCGAGCTTGTCGTCCCGGGCCGACGACGACGAGGCCGACGCCAGCGTCGGGATATGGATGAGCCCCCGCACAAAGTACTTCCGGCGGTCCGCTGCGCCGCCCTCCTCGTCGCCCTCCCTCTCGCTCTCCTCCGCCGATTTCACAATAATACACAAATCCAATGATCTGGCCGCCCCACCACATCGTCTCTCATCAGCTGTGCTGCTGCTGCTGCTGCGACCGCCAATGGAAAGGGAGGCGTACAGCTGGTTGGAGTTGATGTTCCAGAGCTCGCTGGGGCTCGGGTGGGCTGCGCTGCGCACCCATCGCCAGCCCTTGCGCGGCTTGCCCTTGTCGCTGCCGTCGGAGGCGGCCGCCCCGTTGCCCTCCTCCCACTCGGCCGGACACCGCGCGTGGAAGTGGTACCGCTTGCCGGACGCCTTGTCGTCACCGCCGCCCTCCTTCGCGCCGCTGTTGTGGGACGCGCTCTTCGGCTTGACCTCAATCTTGGGATGCCGGATGAGCGTCGAGCACAACGTGCACGGCACCCCCTGTCGTCGTAACGGCGCTGCTGACGTCAGCACTTGGACGGGCGAAAGAGAGGAAGAGAGAGTCACGCGCCTTCTTCTCGTGGCACGCATGGTCGTCGGCGGCCTTGGCGGCCGCATCGCCGTCGTTGGACTGCTCGCCGTTGTCGTCGCCGGGCACGATGAACCCGAAGCCGTGGGCGCTGCGGGACTCGACCTCGGGCGACGAGGCCTTCTCGCCGGACTCGCCCTCGCCCTCGCCGTCGCTCTCCTCCTCGTCCTCGTCATCGTCGTCTGGCCACACGCCGCCGCCGTGAGTCCGGATGGACCCCACGAGCTGAGGCGGGGGAAGGGAGCGCGTACTGTCGTCATCCGAGTCGTCCTCCTCGGCGTCGTCATCGCTCTTGAAGTCGCTGAGGACCCGCTGCTGGCTTTGGCCCCCGAACATGAACGATCCCTCCGACGGTGCTCGCAGGTGGGCCTTCTTCAACTGCGGCACATGGGGGAGGATCAGTCATGACCTGCCTACGGGCTCGTGCAGCAGCAGCAGCAGCAGCAGCAGCGGCGGCGGCACACGTACGCCCACTTGAGCGCCGATGGAGCTGTTGCTGCGCGGAGTCATGTTGGGGCGCGATGTCCGGCCACGCAGCCGATTGCCCTTCCGCTCCTCTGTAAACCCATGGCCGCGGTCGGTCAACAGTCCTGACTCCTCCACGTGGGCAAGAAAAAGAGAGCACGAGAGAGGAGAAAGGCGGTACCGATGGTCTCCTGGACTGCGTTGATGATCTCCTCGTTGCCGGTGCTCCTGTTTCATTTTTTGTTTAATTTAAAATGAACGTAAGTTGATTTCTATTTTTATTAAACACTTTTTGTTCGTTTTCTATAAATATTTTTAAAATAATAATAATAATCAAAAGTGGGTGGGCGAGGGGTACCGAGCGAGGTCCAGCGGGGCGCCAGCGTCGGACTCCTGGAGGGGGTCGCCGCCGAGGGACAGGAGGAGGCGCACCATGTCCGCTCGCGCCGAGCGGATGGCCACGACGAGACTGCTCTCCCCGTACTTGTTCTTCAACTGTTCAGGTCCCATTTGCGCACACGCATGAGCGCTCTCATCTCATGGAATAAATAAAATAAAATAAAATAATATGAACAAGAAAATTGGTCGTACGTTGATGTCGGCGCCCAAGTGGTGAAGGAACAGCACCGCCTGCGTTGAAGAGAAAAATGGGTTGAGCCGCCCACGAGTCGTGGGTTGGAGGGGGGGGGGAGGAGAAGAGGAAGGGGTCAACGTACGTGCTCGCGGCCTTTGATGGCGGCGTGGTGGAGGGGGCTCTCGCCGTGGCGATTCTGGGTGTTGACGGTGCGCGCGCGCTCGGCGGGGGAGTCGCCGACGGCCATGCGCTCGAGCACCTTGTGGAACTCGGTCACGTTCTTGGGGTCCATCCGCACAAAGTAGTGCAGCGGGCACGAGCCGTCGTTGGTCTTGGCCGACGCATCGGCGCCCTTGTCCAGGAGCAGGCCGCACACCTTGACGTGGTCCGATGTCAGACCCGACGCGGCGGCATGAAGTGGCGTCCTGCCATGCCAAGACCACCTTCAGAGCGCCGACAACAACAAGACGTTGAAAGCAAAGAAATGTTGTGGGGGGGGGGTTGCGCTACCAGTTGTTCTTGTCGCGGGCGTTGACGTTGGACTTGGCCTTGACGAGCGCCTTCACCACGCCAAAGTGACCCTCGAAGCAACCCACATGCAGTGGTGTTTGCTCCCTGTGCCGAGATGGGAGAATTAAACGATAGAACAGCGCAATGCGCGCGAGCTGGGGGCGAAGCTGAAACTTTTGGATCAAAAATTAGAGGTACCATTCGTCTTTTTTATCTATGGAGCCCTTGCCACTTTTTCGTAGGGCCGCCTTGAGCTCCTTCACATCGCCTGTTCGTGCCGAATGGGGAAGATTGTTAGGTGCTTGCGGCGCTACTTCAAATTTAAAAGTTTTTGAAGAGGTTCCCGGTAGTCAATTAAGGCGATTTAGAAGTTCACCTTGTGGAGGGGGTGCAGTGTAGATCTAAAAGCCAAATGCGGCAAATGTAGCGCTTGAGCATTTGAGAGGGGGGGGGAGGCGAAAAGAGAAGACGAACCGCTTTTGGCGATACGATGAAGGGCGGAGAGGGAATGCTCTCCAGCTACGGCCGCAAGCGCCGCCATCTCCAAAAGCGACTGTTTAGAGGCTTCTCAACCAAACAAGCAACAATCAGCGAGCGTAGAAGACTCGTGTGTGTTTGAAGACGAAGGGTGGCGGTTGCAGTCGTGTCTTCTTTATTTTGTTGTATTTTTCTCTCCAAATTGCGACCGCCCTTGAGGCTACGCGAGGCCCAAGTCAAGCGTTTGCCCGCCTGTTCCAAAGTGCGTTATATGAATTAACCTGAGCCCTCTATAATGAATCAGGCCTTGTTCAACGTTGCGTGTTCACACAGTTCGGGCTGGCGAGCCCACTTCTGAGAACACGGCCTGGCTTACCGTTTGCCCAGGTGGGCACAGCTCGAAAAGCGCCGCTCACCAATACACCATCCCACCTCTGAGCCCACTCAATGCTTTATCATCGTTGCCTGACTTTGTCCTCTCGGCCCGTCTACAAGCGACTTGGACACCATCTCTCGCTAGCGCAGGGAAGGGAAAGGCGGAAAATAACGGAAAGAAAGGCCTCCGCGGAAGACGAATTCGGGCGCTCTGCTGGCGGGCCTGTGTGACATAGAACTCACACGAGCTGGCCAGAAGGCGACACGCCCCCCTCCCCCTTTGAGGTTGTTGCCTTTGCAAGTTGCCTGCAGCCTCCTTCTTGGCTGCCTTGGTGAAAAAAGAGGAAAAGTGGAAGAGTCCATGCTCAGGTGCGCCTGAATCGAGATTCGAGACAGCACAAGACAATCGCATTAGATTGAAGCATTGGGTTGCAGCCTTACACAAAATGGGCAATTCACAACCGAGCTACTTTTCACCAGAGATTTTTGTACCTTCTCCCAAGAACAACTTCAAGGGCCTCATCAACACTCTTGGCGACAACAACTGTTTCTTAAACGTTGTGATCCAGGCCCTGTGGCATCTTGATTCTTTCCGTACTCCCTCCCTCTCCGTTTCCTTCTCTCTATCTGCCTGCAAGCGTTTCTGGCTCACGCTGATCGATTTGTCTGTTGCCGCGCATGCATCACCAGGCAAGCAGTTCGAAGGGTCGAAGGAAAAACACCAGCACTCGCCACCATGCGTGTTTTGTGCCCTCCAGGTATGACTCCCCTCCACTCCTCATCACGCTCGTGTGGAGACTGCAGTCCTTTCAAGGGAGGTTATTATTATTGACCGACCTTTGGCTTTTGCCGCGAGCGGCCTTTCAGAACTTGTTCATCAACTACACCTACTCGGACGAGAGGATGATCCCGCCCACGGACCTGCGGCGCGCCCTCTCCGTGCAATTTGCCGCCGAATCACGCTTCAAGCTTGGCGAAATGGTGCTGCTCGCCTTCTGCACCTCCCATCTCCTCTTGCGCTCATCCTCACTCTCCTTTTCCTCTTTCTGTTCTTCCTTCTCGCTCGTGCGGCTGCCATCGCGGTGCAGTACGACGCCACCGAGACGCTGGTACGATCGCGATCTTTCCCCCGTGTGGTGCCCGCCGCGGACGATGTGCTGATGGTGGTCGATTGTTGGGGCGGGGTCTGTCACGTGTGCAGATGGCGGTGCTGGGCTACCTCCATCGCGTGCTGGTCGGGTCCGATGGGAGCAAGGAGGACGAGCCGTGCGAGCCCATGTGTCTCGTCCACCAGGTCTTCTCCATGAATTTTTGCGATCGGGTGCGCTTGCCCTTGCGATTCCCCTTCCCCTCTTCAACCATTCTTTCTCTTCATCTCGCCACGATTCATGCGGGGCTCACATGCCTTGTTTTCGGCGCAGACTGAGTGCCAGTGCGGCGCCACCTCGGAGCCGTCGCTGTCGTCGACCTTCATCTATCCCATCTACGTGGTTGAGCTTCAGTGCGCGCCCTGAATCCCCCCCCTCCCCCTCGGGCACTCACGAGTCCTGGCCATCACCACCTGCGCCAGCCGCAGTTGCTTATCCAATCTTGGCGGGGGTCGTGTAGGCGAACATTCGCGGACGCAAAGAGGCCCGACATCCGGTTCGATGAACTGATGTCCATCCTCAACGACTGCGAGCTCAAGAAATGCCCCGACTTTGTGCGTCTCTCTTCCCTCGTCCGACCCTCGTATTGCATGCCGATGCTAACGAGAATGATGATGGTGATGACGGTGAACAGGATGTGACCGAGTGCAAGCGAAAGAACAGGAACCAGCGATTCTTGCAGAACGTGCCCAAGGTGTTCACCATCGACCTGGTGTGGGCCTCGCCCACGCCGGCGGTGGAGGACATCCGCGAGACGCTGACGATCATCTCCTCGGGCGGGCTCGACCTGGCGGCGGTCTTTTACGGCCTGGAGCGCGAGACGACCTACGTCTTTCGTGGGATGATCGTCTACTATGGCCGCCACTATGCGGCCTTTTTCCACTGCCGCTCGCGGGACGAGTGGCACATCTTTGACGACGAGAAGATCAAGGTCGTGGGCAAGACGTGGGACGACGTCATCGCCAACTGCTGCCGCGCCCACTGGCAGCCCCACATCCTCTTCTACGAGCGACGCGAGGGGCCGGTGCCCATGTCGCCCATCATTCCCGCGGTCATGACGGTCGGCGGCGGCGTCGCCGCAGCGGCGACCGCCGCCTCGCCGACGGACATTGTAGCCGCCGCGACGATGATGGGATCCGGAGGCGCGTCCCCGGGCTCGGTGGCGAGCGCCCTCCGACTCTCGGGGTTGGCCACCCACTCGACGCCGGACTGCAGCCTCCCGGGGCTGTCGGCCTCGTCCTTCACCTCCAACTCGGTGTCGGCCGCCCTCTCGTGCGCGTTCCCCACGCCCGGCTCGTCGCCCTCCATGCGCCGGTCCCGGTCAGACTACGGCATGGCGATCACCACCAACAACGGCCACACAACAACGGCCGCGGGCGGGCCCATGGGGAGCTGCTCGCCGGCGCGACACTACACGCCCACAGCGCCCATCAACATCGCCACGGGCTCGAGCGTCGCGATGGGCGCCTCGCTGCCCCATCTTATGTCGTCGTCTTCGGCGCACCACCAGCGAAGTCTCGCAGCGCCTGTGTCCAAGGACGACCTGCAGCGCGAGCGTAGCCGGCTCGTGCGCGATGCCGAGAAGGAGGTGGAGCAGACCGACCTCATCTCGTCGCCGGGCGACCACGAGCCCGGCCTCGGCGGCGCGCTCGAGGGCGTCCTGCCGCCGCTGGTGGCGTCGCCCTCGGCCGACCTGATCTCGCCCGCGGCCGCCGGCGTCGTCGTCAACCGAACGGCGGGCCTCCTGGGGGAGTGGCACGCCACCAAGCGGGACCTGCACCCTCGTGCGCACGCCGAGCGCGTCGTGGAGGCGCGTTGCGATGAGGACGCTCTCCAGCAGGAGGCCCCCGAGGGCAAGGGCAAGGAGGGCAAGCTCGTAGTCGCCGATGCGACGCAGCCGCAGCCGCAGCAGCAGCGACGACGACCGCCACACACGGCCGGTGTCATGGCTGCCGGTCCGTTGGACGTCGACGGGTGGGACGGCAAGCAGGACCTCGGCCTGAGCTGGGCCGCCAGCAAGCAGGACCTGGTCAAGGGCAGCGGGGCGCTGACGACATCAACGCCAACGCCCATGACCGTGGCGAAGTCGCCACCGGGCAAGGCTGGCCAGCAGCAACAGCAACAACAGCAGGTGTTTAGCTGCGAGTTTGTGATCGGGCAGGTGGACATGCGGGAGCGCGAGTTTCAGATCAAGCGGGCCTTTGAGGCCTTTGGGCGGCGGTGGCTGCTCGTGCTGGAGCGCAGCTACCGGCTCAACGAGGCGTGGTGGGGCAGCGACAAGCGGGGCTACGAGGGATACATCACCGTACGCGTTCATCGACTTGACCCGGGCACCGACGTGCTTCGGCTGGCTGTCACCTTTGAGTGCCGCGCCCAGTCGCGCGTGTTTGCGTGCTCCATGCCCTGCGTGGCCGTCCGGGGCAATCAGGCCGCGGGCGATCCCTACTTCCTCTGTCCGCAGCGCCAGCGCCAATACCTCACCGGCCGCAAGGAGCTCGGGCTCTCCCTGATCATGCAACTCCTCACCTAGGGGGAGAGGAGCCTTTCTTTTTTTCTTTGCGCAAAGGCATTAAATAATTGGCCCAGCAGAACTGGCCCATAAGAAATCCAATAGGAACGTCACAGGCTTGGCGGGGTGGTGGTTGTGTCGGTCGCTCGTTGGGTCGAAGAGGACGAAGGAGCAGTGGGCGGCGGAGGGAGAGGCTTGTGGGTCAGGTTGGCCCTGTGCGCCGCGTGCCGCGAGGGCGACCCAACCGGGCTGCGCGAACTGCTCGCGGTGGCGGGCGGCTGTGCCTCGGACCTGCCGGGTGCAGGCGTCAGGGCAGCATCATCCCTGGACGTGTCTTGTCTCGTCTCGTCCCCGGACAGCGCTGCACGGACATCGAGGGCACTAGCGGCTCGTCCGCCGATGACCATCGTCGCTCGCCTGGTCGTGTCTCGCGGGCCCGAGGTCTTTGCCGCCAAGAACGACCCGCCGGAGCGTCCTCTACCAGACGCCTCCGTCAAAGTTGGCGGCTCAAGGGGCGGCGCTGGCGCGACCTCGGGCGCCTCGATCCAGGCTTCTCCTTCTGCAGGACGAGAGTCCTTGACCTCAGACGCTTCCTCCTCCTGGATCTGGGGCTCAGTGCCCCTCGTCGTCGTCGTCGTTGTCGTTGTGTATCGTTCCGATTCTGACTTGTCGTCGCAGCTTTCTGTACCGAAGCTTTCGCTCTCATCCTCATCACTCTCCGAGGACTCCTCCTCCTCCTCCTCGCTCTCGACCGTGATCGCTTTGGCGTTCTCCTCACGGTCCTCCATTGCCTCATCGGCTCCCTGGTACAGTTCCTGCTGTTCCAGCTTGAAGGGCTCTTCCTCGGCGGCTCCATGGGCAGCGGACAAGGTCAAGAGGTCGCCCTTCAGGCCGTCGTTGTCGCGCGCGACGCCCACCCGCGCCGGGTGCGAAGCCTACGCCCCCGCCCCCACAAGCCCCGCGTCATCATCATAAGCAGGCAAAGGCGCATCAATCCACCACCAATCGGAGCACACATACGGGCGGCGAGCGGAGTTCGTGGGCAAAGGCGGGGTCATTGGCGACCAGCTCGTAGGCCCGCATGAGGGCCACGATCTCCTCATGGCCCTCCTTCACCGCCACGTCCACGGCCGATTCCCCGCGTCTGCCGTTCCCCCCCCCCCACGTCAGCCGCCACTGTCCAGCCCACAACGCAGCAGGAGAAGAGGACGAACAGGTTGCGCAGGGCGATGTTGGCCTTGTTCTCCAGGAGCAGCTTGATCAGCCGGAAGTACGGCCGCGCCCTGCGAGATCGTGTTGTGTTGGACGTCGGCTCATTTCAGAGGACAAAGAGAAGAAAGAGAGGAGGACGGGGCGCGTACGCGGCTTGGTGCAGCGGCGTGTCGCCGCTTCGGTCGGCGGCATTGATGTCAGCACCGAGATCGATCGCCTTCTGCACGACCTCGAGCAGCCGGTCCTCCACGTCTTGCGCCTCGCCGGCGGCGGCCGATGACGGGGCCGCGGCGGTGGCAGTGGCAGCACGGCGGAAGAAGCGGACGAGGTAGTGGAGCGGCGTGGCGCCGTCGGCCGCCGTGGCGTAGAGCGAAGCGCCGTGATCGATCAGGTACTCGAAGACGTCGACCTGCGCGTGGCGGGCGGCCGTGTGGGACGGGCTCCAGCCCTGCTTGTCGGGCTTGTTGAGGTCGGCCTTATAGATCTCGACCAGCTCGCGGACCAGGGCCAGCTGGCCGGCCTGCGCGGCGGCGTGGAGGAGGGTGAGGCCGGCCTGCGGCTCGCGGGCGCTCACGAGGTCGCGGCTGGTGACATCGTCGCGCTCGTGCTCGGCGGTCGTGGCCGCGGCGGCCTCGGCCGAGGGCAGAGACCGGTCGGCGTCGCGCAGGAGTCGAAGGGCCTCGCGGGTCTTGCCCTCGCGCACGAGCTGGTGCAGCCAGTGCAGCGTGGCCATGAGCTTGGACGCGGCCTCCTTCTCCCGGCGAACGAGCTCCTGCTCGGGCGTCTCGCCCACGACCTTGTCCCCGCGCGCCCGCTTGATGGCGTTGATCCACTCGTGTCGGTCCTTCTCGTCGTCGGCGCCAAACAAGTAGTGCTTGGAGGGCTGCGCCCGGTAGACGTCGATGCAGTGCTCGCGACCCTTGATGGCGCCCGTCACGGCGTAAATGCTGCAGTTGCTCAGCTGCACCGCGTCGAGCACCTTGTCCTCGGGCTGCGCAGTATTGGCCAATCACGCGCGGACACGTCAGCACTACGGAGACGAGGTGGACGGACCGCAAAGGAAGGGGGGGGGGGAAGAAGCTGACCTGGGACGAGGCAAAGATGTAGAGGACGTCACCGGCGAGGACCACGTAGCGGGACCGCCACGACTTGCGCATCTTGCCCTCCTGGCGGAGGAGGTAGCCCTCCTTGGCGTTCTCGCGGAGGTCCCCGACCACGACCTGCTGGCCCGGCCCAGCAGAGTCAGAATGCGCCGCCACTGGGAGGAGGGCGAAGGCAGGGTGGATCGGTGCCTGGGAGCTCAAGCTCAAGCCGTCGTAGGCCACAGTCGACCGCCAGGAGACGGGCAAGGAGCCGCGCGAGGGCAGCGTGCTCACTCGCTGGCTGCGCCGCGTGCCCGCCGGCACTGACGATGAGGACAAGGACGTTGAGGACGATGATGAAGAGGACGAGCCGGTAGAGCTCGATCCTCGCCTGCCCTTGTCGTCGCGGACTTGGCCCGCGATCCAGCCGGCGGGCGACGCGCTCAGGTGGGGCTCGTCCGAGTCCTGGTCCGAGTCATCGTGCACGTCCTGAACCGTCCCCCCCCCCCGCCCCGCTTGCCTGGGTGAGCTGCTGCGTTTGCGTCTCGGGTCCAAGCGCGTACCACGGACGTGACGGGCATGCCCGACACGGTCTTGATGGTGGTCAGCCAGGCCGCGCGGTCCTGCTCGCTCCTGGCCGACAGCAAGTAATACCTGCCAGCCAACCCACATGAGCATGAGGTCCGCACAAGCCATACGGTGAGTTCGTGAGTTGCGCGTACCGGGTGCGGGCGTAGAGGCCCAGGCAGAACCGCTGGCCCTTCTTGAGGCCCTGGATGGTGAAGATCTTGGCCCCCTCGAGCGGGATCGACCCCACAGGCACCGCGTCAACCTGTTACGCCCCGCCGCGTGTGTGTCGAGTTGGTCCAGAGCGTGGTGAGGAAGAAGAAGACATGAAGGCACGTACGTTGGCCTTCTTGAAGTAGTAGAGCGACATGCTGGCGAGCACAAAGTAGCGCGTCTTCCAGGCCTTCCTGTTCTTGCCGCGCTTCTGGAGCCATCCTGCCTTGTCCGCGTCGGTGAGGCTCCCCAGCGTGACCTTGCTCTGTGTTGTGGCGCATGAACCCAAGAAGGTCCTGGTGAGGCCTGGCCACGCGATGCGTGGAAAGAGGGTCAGCCCGGGTGAGCCTGCTGAATACCTGCTTGTCGACCTCGCCCGCAAGGCCGTTGGCGCCGTTCACCGCCGTCGGCACAGGCACGTCCGACCGCGAACGCGGCCGGGTCGGTTTCCACTCTGCGCCGGCCGTCCCTAGTCATCCACCATCGTCAGACACACAAACAGAGCAGCCTCACGGACCGGCCAGAACAGACGCCGGTCCAGGTCTCGTCGTACCCGCGGTGAGGAGCACAGTCTGCCGCTTGGCGGCGGCAGTAGCGGAGGAGGCGGCAAAGGCAGTGCCGCCACTGGTGCCGCTGGACGGTTGCGGGCGGCCAACGGTTTCGCTGCCGTCGTCGCCGGGCCCGTTGAGCAGCGGCTGCTGGCTGAGGACCATGCTGAAGCTGGCGACCCACTCCTCCTTCTCCCTCTCGCTGTTGGCGGCGAGCAGGTAGTGGCGCGGGATGTTGGAGTCAAAGAGGTCGAACGAGTAGGGCCGGTTCTTGACCAGATTGTTCTCCAGGTTGATGATCCCGCACGAGCTCAGGTCGATCCACGCCACCAACTTCTCTTGCGGCTGTAATATGATCGCGAGTGAGTGTTTGCTGCTGGCAGCCAAGCGGGCCAGGCAGGGAAAGCAGGCCAAGCGGGCAAAACGGGCCGGACGGGCAAAACAGGCTTACCGACGAGGAGTTGAAGTAGAGGAGCTGAGTGTCCTTGAGGACAAAGTAGCGGCGCTTCCAGATGTTGCCCACCGACGCGAGCTTGACGAGGTAGCCCGCTTGGATGGCGCCCTTGCCCAGCTCGGACAGCCGCAGGTCCTTCTTCTTGGTCCAGGGCGCGTTCCGCAGGCGCAGTTTGACCAAGAGGAACGCCACCGTGTTCTTTTCTCGGCCACCCCAGCACAAGGTCTCCAGTCAACACGAACGCTTTCGACCGAGGGGGGACCTCAACAGCAGGAGAGAGAGAGAGAGAGAGAGCGTACGGGGATGATCTGGTTCACGAGCCGCTTGATGATGATGGAGTGGTGATAGCGCCGCTTGAACCGAGGGAACTTGGTGTAGAGCGGGGCCAGCGTGAACAAGTACAGCCCTGGTTGGTGCATGCGACGCCGAGTGGTCCACGTCGCATGAGCCGAGCCTCGGGGTGGGAACGCAGGGCGAGCCGCCGCCAGAGTGGACGGGGGAGACGAAAGGGAGGACGCGCACCGACGGCGAGCAGGGCGTAGCGGAAGCAGAGCCAAAAGGAGACAAAGAGGAAGAGCACGGTGGCGAAGAGCAGCATGTACATCACCACTTTGGACTTCTTCGGGTCCTTCCAGTCCCACAGCCTATGTGTGTGCGTGCGTACATATGGGACGCCTCGTCAGTCACGCGCGCCAGCCAGACCAAGAGAGTAAGATAGAAAGGCCTACGCGCGGATGGGCTCGATCTTGTCGGCGATCTTGCCGGAGATGAGTTGGACGCGTCGCATCTTGGTGAAGATGCTGGTCTTCTTCTCCTTGGCGGCCGCGGCTTGCTTGTTGGTCTTGTCCCGCTCCTTGCCCTTGTCTTTGCCCTTGTCCTTGCGTTGCTTCTCGGCCTTCCAGTCCTTCCAAGCGTCCTTGGACAGCTCCTCGTCAGCGTCCACATCCTGCTCCAGCCTGTCGCACACGAGCACACGATCGTTGCGATTTGAGCGTTTTATCCGCAGACGCAAGCTGACCGCGTTCGGTGTCGCAGCATACCTCTTCTGCCGATAGTGGTGGACGTATTGGCTCACAAAGTGCGCCGAGCCCAGCGCAAAGGCGAGCGACGCCACGTAGTCAAAGACGCAGCAGGACACGAAGATCTAGTAGTGACACAGTCATCACGTCGTCATATGAGGACAACTTCTGGCTCGGCCTGACGGGGCACGGAGGGTGGGCATCATGCGTACCAGCAGGGCAAGCATGGAGGCCGCAGGACGCTCCCACTTGAAGAGCTCGATGAGCTTCTTGATGATGCGGAACACCGGGAAGAGC
Organism: Acanthamoeba lenticulata; assembly: GCA_002179805.1. NCBI lineage: Eukaryota > Discosea > Longamoebia > Acanthamoebidae > Acanthamoeba > Acanthamoeba lenticulata. The sequence goes on along the minus strand of NAVB01000231.1, from coordinate 79,961 downwards.
GCGATGATGACCCGCATGATGTTGTACTGCAGGGTGCTGAGGCTCAGCTTCTGCTGCGTCGTGTTCGTGTGCGCCGGCTCCGAGAAGATGTTGAGCAAATCGTCCACCTGTATGTGTGTACGCGCGTGTGTTGTGTTTGATGTGAACGCTTGCCAAAGCGGTCTATCATGCGCGCGGGCTGGGCAGTGGCCACGGGCGTACGCGCGAGAAGGCATAGTTGATCACGAGGCGGATGGCCGCAGTAACCCCCTTCGTCCGCGTGACAAGCGGGTACCTGATGAGCAGCACGTAAGGCAAACGTAGATGAGACAAAGTGGAGCCTGGGAGGAGGCAACGAGGTCAGACGGTACCAGTGGTCCCGGGAGTGCATGAGCTCGAGCTCGTTGAGGGGGATGATCACTCGGCCGACCTCGTCCTCGCGCAGAACGCCCTTCTTGTTGGTCTCCTTCCTCTCCTTCACGACCACCACGAGGCCCTCGTCCTGCTCGGTGCCATCCACGCCACTACCGTACATTGCGGAGCCCGTCGTCATCAGATGTCTATCAACTGAGGGCGGAGCTCAGGTGGGGGACGCACAATTCGAGCGGGCAGTTCCACTTGCCATCGACGCTCACGGGAGTCCGCTGCTCCTCGCCCTCGAAGAGGACGCTGCAAAAGAGGCCAAGCCCAGGAGAGGAGGCAGGCTGGCCCAGGGCACCAGAAGTGCTACCTGGCATCGTTCCGTCGTAGGCACGAGACGGTTTCTTTGACGTGAGCGAGGCTTCCCCCCTCTCCCACCAATGTGTGTAGAGAGTAAACCGCAACGATGCACGTACTGGTGGCAGGAGGTAGCGCGTTGGGGGCGTGGCTCACGCTGCCATCGGTGAGTTTGAACTCGAAGCCCAACTCCACCACTAACATAAGAAAAGGATGAGAACGGGCCTTCGAGTGGATGGATCAGATGGGACATAGATTACAGGGACTTGAAGCAACGTAATGTAAATCTTTTTAATAAGATCGAAAAATACGAACCCTCTACGCGCAGGTCACCAATACGCAGGAGGGCGACCTCGTCCGGCAAGTCTGCCATGGTGGGCCTGCAGGTCGCTTGCTCTCTTGCCTCTATGGCTTCTCGTTGGTTTGTGTTGTCTTCAGCTTTCAGCGGAAGGAAGAACAAAAAAATGCAAAAGAAAACAATTTACGTGTCGGGGAGCAACACTGAGTGTGTTGATGTCATCTGTCTGGGATTATGTATTTTCATGTTGTTGCGTTGCTGAACAAGCGTGTCGTAGGTGGGGCTGGAGCGCTCCGCTCGCGCCGATCGGAAGAGAGAGAATTTAGGTACAATTGTAGTGGTGTGTTAGGAGATCAGAGGGAGCGGTTCCTCTCCTTGAAGGTGTGCGGGACAGAGATGGCTGATGGTGCCGAGGCCGACGTGGGCAGCGGCATCGGCGAGCCGGGCTCAGGCGATGGTACGCAGCAGTCATAAGAGGAGCCCGAAGAGGATGACGACGACGATGATGAAGACGATGATGATGAATTGGTCGGTGCCGTCCGAGCCTTAAGCGCCCGTTCGATCGTTTCGCGGAACACGTCCAGCACGAGCGGCTATGAAGAAGGAAAAAGCAGGAAAGAGTGAGCCCATGTGGGAAAGACGACGAGCCAAGAGGAAGAAGAAGAAGAAGAAGAGACAGGAGGGAAGCGGGCGCACACCTTTTGAAGGCAGGCCTCCATGCCGGAGCTGAGGCATCGAGCCACGTCGGAGGACGATGCGGCGCCCGTGGTGGCGATGATCAGTCCCTGGTGTCCCTCCGAGCGCAGCCTTTCCGCCGCGTCCCACCCGTTCATGCCCGGCATGAAGCTGCGTGGTGGTGATGATTGAAGGATAATGATCGTCAGCACCGAAAGGAAAGAGGGCTGGGCATGGGGCGAGACCAGGGTGATTACGACGTACCAGTCCATCAGAACGACGTCAAAGGTCTTCTCGTGGGCCTTCTCGAGCGCTTCACGCCCGTCGTGTGCGTGGGTGACCTTGCTCCGCTTGAACCCGATGTTCTCGAGCATGCGGACGGCGACTTTGCGATTGATCGCGTTGTCGTCGACGACGAGCGCGCTCAGGTCGCTGTAGGCGCTGTTGACGGGAGGCTTGGCCTTTGTCGACGTGAAGGCGTACTTGGTGAGGAGCTTGGACTTGCGGTTCCCCTGCCGGTCGCAGCCCTTGGGCTCTACCTGCACAAGCCGCTCGCGCGGCGGCAGCTTCTCGGCCGAGCTGTCGCTGTAGGAGGTCCAGCCCCGGCGAAGCACCGAGCGGAGGCCGGTAACGCGCTCCCGCTTGGGAGGACTGTTGCTGCTGTTGTTCTTGCTGTGGTGGTGCCACTCCTTGCGGGCCCGCTCGATCTCGTCCTGCTCGTTGTTGAGCAGCATGCGCCGCGCGACGCGCTTCTGGGCCTTGGCGTTGATCTCGTCCCGTAGCCGCCCGAGCATCTGCAGCAGGAGGACGGGCTGCACGGGCAGCCCCAGGTAGGCGTCCCAGCCGCTGTCCTCCAGGCTCTTGGTGTCGATCTGGTCCGATGTGTAGGCCAGCAGTAGCAGCTTGACCTGTCGGCACCAAGGGCGAGTCATGCGTGAGTCATCGTCAAGCTGAAGGGGACGAGGAGCGAGCAGGAGTGTCTACCTTCTCCCGGGCTTGTACCTTTTCCTCCTTGCGGATGCGCTTGGCCAGTTCCATGTAGCCCTCGGTCAGGCCCTTGTAGACGGCGACCACGTCCCAGCGGTTGCCGTCCTTGAGGGCCTTGCCCTGGACCAGCGGCCGACACAGCAGACGCTTGGCCTCCTCCTCGGTGACCAGCTTGGACTTGGCGCCAAAGGCCGTCAGCAGGTCTTCGATCGTCGCCGCCAGGATCGTGGGGAGTCCCACGAGCAGGACGCGCATCGGAATCGTGGGCGAGGTCGAGCTGGACGACATGTGCAGCGTCGGAACGTCGTAGGCGGGCGAGTTGAGGCCGGCCGCCGTGGCCAAGAGCGACGTCGAAGCGGCTGCCGCAGCCGTGGGGTCCATCTTCGTCATCGGCAGGCGGAGGGTGAAGGTCGACCCCGAGATCCGGCCAAAGGGCTCGTAGAGGGGAGACGGACAAGGGTAGAGCGAGTGCAGTGCGCCAGATGACGACGTTGTCGACGCGCCGCCGCTGCTGCTACCGCTGTGGGCGCCGCCGCTTTCCCCCTCTGCGGTGCTTGGGCTCAGCTTGAGCGAGGAGCGAACAGCGGAGAAGCCACGATGGATGGCCGATGTCGGGTCGATGCTTCGCCGACGCCCGCGCCTGTGGGCCAACTCGAGTTCGAGGCTGCCGCCCATGAGCGTCGCGATCTGACGAGCTGTGTTTGTGCGAGCCACAGAGAAGTGTTAAAAGAACGATCGGGCTAGCCCAACGGAAGCCAACGAGTGGGTTTGGGGTGTTACCGATGGACAGGCCCAGGCCTGTGCCGCCGCCAAAGCCCTCGGTCTCGGCGCTCTCCTCCTGGACGTAGGGCAGAAAGACCTTCTCGGCGTCCTCGCGCTTGATGCCCAGGCCGGTGTCGATGACCCGGAAGACGATCTCGCGCTGCTGCTCGGCCTGGTCGGTCTCGTCTGCGTTGTACTCGACCGTGCTGCGTCGCCGCACGCGGCCATAGTCGACGTCGATGAGCACGTAGCCCTCCTTGGTGAACTTGACGGCGTTACTGGTCAGGTTGGCGAGCACTTGCCGCAGGCGCAGCGGATCGCCCAGGTAGAACGGGTGCCGCACGATCCCAGGAGCGACGCGGATGATGATGTCGATTCCCTGATCTCGCGCCTGCGAGCCGTAGGCCGCGACACAGTCGTGCACCACCGCGCATAGGTTGATGGGCGCGCTGGTGATCTTGAGCGTGGGGCTGGCCGAGCCGTCGGCGTTGGTCATCGAGATCTTGGAGTAGTCGAGCACGTCGTTGATGAGCATGAGCAGGTGCTGCGCCGAGGCATACATCGTATCAACGCACTCCCTTCATGTAGGAAGACAATGAGTTGAGTAGAACATAACAGCAAAACAAAAGAAGGGGAGGGGAGAGCGCACCTCTGCATCGTAGTGAGTTGATCATCGTCAGCCAGGAGCGAGACCGTTCCGATGAGCCCGTTCATTGGCGTTCGGATCTCGTGCTGTAAAGAGCCGGTTTAGTTGTTGGCTCGTCGGTTGACGAAGCTACAAGTGCTTATGGGGAGACGTACACTCATGTCAGCGATCAAGCGAGCCCTCTTTCGCTCGAGCTCACGAGCTTGATTGAGTTGTTTTTCCTTGTCTTCTTGCTGTTGGTTGTCCGACGGCGCCTCGCATCCGGTCGAGAACTGGCCAAATGAACGCAGGCGACGTCGTCAGAATTGGCACAACAATCGTGTTCTTGAACGAGAACCAACGTACCAAGGTGAGGACGCCAACGGTCTCAGCGCCCAGCTTGAGCAGTTTCACGTGCGGTTGCGGTCCGTGCGTGGCTGATGTACTGGTGGGCGGCAACCTGACCTCTTCCCCCGTTCGCCAGGCGTGTTTGTGGGCCTTGAGCAGTCTCGAGAAGAGACCGCGCTTGGCTTTGTGGTGTTTCTTCTTCTGCTTCCCGTCCGTCTCGGTCGTTCCTCTGCCCTCGGCTTCCTTGGCTTCATCTCTCTTCCTTCGCGCGGCTCGGACCAACTCCTTGAGGGTGGTGCCCGGTTGGAGGGTCAGGCTACCATCGGCATCCTCCAGCTCGCCGTCCAGCCTAGCCATGTCCCCCAACTTGTCGTTTACGTAGACAAAACGAAAGTCCTTCGCCCGGCTCCGCCCAGAAGAGTTTACGCGCCGTTCGCGTTGTTGATGCTTTGAGCTCGTGCTTACAACAGGCACCGCGAAGGCCACCCCAAGATCGAGGGCATCAAGGATGGCCTTGTAGAGAGCCGTATCGCCGGCTTCCATCGGCGCGGTCGCCTGCTTCGACCTCTCGCTGTTTTTATTTCTCTCTTAGTCTTCGATCGATCCTAACGAATTCTTGAATTGCTGCTCGTAAGCTGATGAGGTGAAAGCAAACTTGCTTCGATTCAACTTCTATCGATTATTGGCAACTCAAAATGAATTTGCGTGTGGTGCCTGCTCGTGCTCTCTTGGGCGCTCGGTGAGGTCTGTCCTCGAGGTGTTTCTTGGTAGCGTCGCTTGTTGTGCTCTTCCCCGTTATGGCACAAGGTGGCGGTTGCCAGCTGCTCCTCTTTCTCTCTCTCTTTTTGTGTCCCAGGAGTACGTCTCGCTTCTGTGCGAGTAGAGTGGAAGTGGCACTGAGGAGCGCGACAAAGGAGAGCCTCAAGCCACAAACTGAAGCTGTCAAGAGCCAACAGGAGAGTGGGCTGTCAGGTTTGGCAGGCTGGAACAACTAGAGCTCTCGCCGATTACGTCTACACAGGCCCCTGTTGCTCGAGATTGATGTCCGTTAACTGCGACGACGCTGACACCTCCTCTACTCGGACATCTTCCGGAGCTAAGTTGTTCCGCAGAGTTGATGGACCTGGGCGCCCACCCATTCCACAGATGGTCACGAGGCGGCCGCCCTCAAGCGCACGCTTGATCCACAGAATCGCATGACTTCACCAGACATAGTGCCCGGGCCATCTCGGCGTGCCTGCTTGTCGTCTATTTGTTTAAGAGGACTGCATCCCCCCTTGCCCCTCAGCATCATCGTGCAGCACTACGTCGGAGACGCAATCCTGGTTCATGCTGCAGCAGGCCACCAGGACTGAGCGGGAACGTGGAAACAACCCCGCCCGGGCCGTTACCATTTCGTGCTAAAGAAGAGATAACCCATCTCATGAGCACGACTCGAACGTCACGTTACGTGCCGCCTGGTCCCAGTTGAGGAACACGTACAGCAAAGAAGGTAATGGCCCAACACAGGCCCTGTTACAGGATGCGGTCATGACCCCATCATCAGCGCTTCAACCGCTCGCGTAACTGCAGCGATGCACTCGGTCGGTCGCTCCACCACGTACTGAGATGAGGTGACCTGCTGCTCGACGTCAGAGGCTCCCTCGCCTGGAGGCGAGTCGCCTGTGCCGTCGTTGTCGGCGGCGGTGCGCTCACTCGAGTAGAGGAAGGTGAGCAGCTTGGGTCGTCGCTTCTTGAAGGTGATCTTGACGATGTTCTCCAGCAAGTGGACCTGCTCGACGGCCACCATGAACCGCTTCTCCTCGTTCACTCGCAGTTCGAGCAGTTCCTCAGGCGTCACCACCAGGTACCTGCATGAAGGTGATTGGGGGAATGAGTGGCAGCGTCCCGACGTGTTTCTGAACAGGAACGTTCAAGGCCAAGGATGGCGTGCACACACCATGGCTGAAGCGTGGCCTCGACCACCTTCTTGCACGCAAAGAAGGACCACGCTTGATGAGTCTCGACGTAGTGGTCCAGTCGCACGAATTCACCAACCCGATGCTGGGGTCGTCGCTTCCGTCCTGCAGCTCCCCGGAACAAAAAGGCGTTGAAGGTGAGTCCTGTGATGTTCCAGGACGCGGCCCGATGGACCGGGGGCGCACCATTCCAGAGAGCGGGCAAGGAGTGGAGCGACTCCCAGAGCCCCGGCTTGCGCGATTCTGCTGCTTTCTTCTCGGCCGATGCGCCCGCTGAGGGGCTCGGCGCATCGGTAGCGTCGATGGTCGATTGTCCGCCAGTTCCTGCGGTGCTCGCCGTGCTGTTACTCTGGGCGCTTGACGCTTGGGGAAGGGCCGCAGAGACGGAGGTGACAGCGCCGTCCGCCGCGGTGTCAGCCTGAGCCTTCAGGGGCGTCTCCTTGGCGAGGCGCCCCCACGAGAAGAGGCCGCTGCCCCAACGCGACGGCGTGGCGGTGGCGGCGCTGGCGGCCGTCGCGCTTGGAGCCGCATTCGCTGGCTCTACTGAGGCTGCAATGGTCTTTGCGCTGGCCTCTTCGTCCACAGAGACTTCGCTGAACGTCTCTTCACCTTCTTCCTCGTTCTCTTCCTCCTCTTCCTCTGTGCTGGCGGCTGGAGGCACATTGTCGGAGACATCTTCATCGTCGTCGTCAATGGTAAATAGACGCGGTGCGTTTTGGGGCGCCGCTGGCGTCTGGACAGCGGGCGTGGACGCCGCGGCGCCAGCATCGGCCGTCGCTGCCGTCGTAGTCGTCGTCGCACGCCCGCCGAGCGAGAAGGGCATGCGGTTGACGATCACTGGCGCCTTCTCTCGTACGAGCGAAAAGCCCGTCGCGAACGACGAGACCAGCGAAGTGGCCGACGTGCGCAGGGACATCGACGATGTCATCGGGTTCGTCGCGGACGCCGGTGGTCCTACCGGTGGTGCGGTCGTGCCTGAAGGAGTTGTAGACGACGCGGGCGCAGCAGTCGCGCGGCCTGCGGCAGGCTTTTCCGGAGCTGCAGGCGCTGAGGCCAAAGAGGCTGAAGGTGCCGTCGACGCCGGTGGAGCCGAGGTGTCGCTAGACGGCGGCTTCTTTGGGGATGATGACTGTACCGGAGTCGCTGGCGCAGAGGAGGATGAGGAAGGAGGCGAAGCCGAGAAGGAATAGGCTGTGCGGTCCTGGTACTTGGGCGCCGTCGAGGACGAGCCCGAGAGAAAGGACGAGAAGAAGGAAGACGTGAGCGATGGGGATGTCGAAGAAGCGCCTCCGCCTGAGGCTGCGTCTGAGGACGTGCTCGTGCAAACGAGGCACCGGGTTGGGTCGTGGTCCATGAGCTCCACGAAACCGCCGGAAGGGCGCGTTTCCGCCGGTGTCGGCGGCAGAAGAAGCGAATGCAGCGCCTCGTAGCCGCCATGCACCGAGCTTACGTGATTGAACCCTGCGAACGAGCCGTCGCCACTGCATGAGCCTTTGAACGAGCTGCGACGGCGGGGAGGAGGGAAGCACCGTTTTGCAAGAACTGCAACACGACCAGCTCGAGGAAGGTGTCGGCAGCAGAGGTGCCCATGAACGCAAAGTGGGTCGAGTCACTCTGAAGCTGTGCAAACCCGTCCAGCAGCCGCTTGAAGTCTTCCGGCCGCTCCAGCAACTGGCCGATCCCACATGAGCCAGCGCCGCACTCAAGAAGTCAAAAAGTGCCGTCCAGCGCTCGGTCTTGAGTGGAGAGGGGAAGAGGAGGAGTACCAGCCGGGAGGGCAGGTGAAAGGCCGTGGGCAGGTGGCCGCTCGCAAACTCGTCGTCGGTACGCGCGTCGATGAGGAGGAACTTGAGCCCACGCCCGCCAGCGGTGGCCTCGGCCACCTCCGAGGCCACGAGCTGCAAGCATGTGGGCGTCGACAGCGCCGGGTCGGTCGTGTAGAGGCAGCGTCGAACCCACGCGCTCCAGTCCTGGAACGACACAGCGTGAGATGTGAGCGACGCGGCTGTGTGGCGGCGAGGCCAGCAAACAACGATACCAACCTGCGTCTGGTAAATGGCAGCGTGCAGCTGCTGTCGAAAGGCACGCGGCGTGTGTCGCTCGAGCTCGAGGGCGCGCTCAATGAGGCGATGGATCTCCTCCGAGGATGACGTAGGCGTGCGCGCGAGTTCCGACAAGATGGTCTGTTGGTTGGGCGAAGCAAGAATCGCCGATCTAGCATCGGCCCAGAGGGTCAAGTCGCTGAACGCTGCTGGGCGCAGGCTCATAGCTGGGGGAAAATGCGGACCTTTTGCTACAGAGGTAGGCCAGCGCGTAAAAGTAGGGGAAGAAAGGGTCGCCGTGGGCCAGGAAGAAGTCCCACAACGTGTAGACGTCCTCCAGATCGTAGATACATGTGAACAGGGAAGCGAGCTGGACCGGGAGAAGAGGCCGAAAGCGCCACAGCCAGTCACCCACTTAACTCAAGCACGCGAAGAGGAAAGGGTCATGTGAGCGCACCCATTGAGCAGAGAATTGAAAGTGTGGCAGATGGTTTTGGTCGAGGTAGAGGCACAGAGGTTGGTCATGATACAACACCAGTAGGCGGAACAGTTGATTGATACAACTGTTCATCCACACCAGGAGGCATGATGAGCGTGAGTGGAACATGTTCGTATAACAAAGACATGCGCGTGTATGGAGGAGGCCGTGTACGTATGCACAGAGGAGTCCTCGACAAAGGTCAGCGGGACGTGCTTGGAGATGAACGTGTCGAAGCAGTCAAAGACCACGTCCAGGGGGTAGTTAAGCATCATGAACTGAGCCAGCAGCTCCGTCAGGAACAGACCCTCACGATACTTCACGTAGCGCCGCTTGCAGTAGAATCGGAGCACTCGGGTGAGGCGCTGCGCCACGGCTTCATCTCGGAACTCTAGGCCGCACGCACATCGATCAGTGGTGGTGAGTGCTAGACCAGAGGCAACCATGAGCAGTCATGCGCTGTACCGGGCATTTCGGGGCGCGTGTTGCGACAAGCCTGGACCAGCTTCTCCTCCTCTGGCGTAAGCGGCGCGGCAAGGAGCTCCTCCCACCCGGCCATCGAGTCGGCCGGCTTCTTGTCGGCGCCCAGAAGCACCTGTATTGATAACATCACGAGCACACACGACAAGTACAGGCTTGAGCGTTCGTGATTCTGCGGCAGCAGACATGATCATCAAGGCGGGTGATTGAAGTACCTTCCACAAAGTTGGTCGCGCTGAGTCAGGGATGAGGTAAGTGCAACTCAACCGCCTCAGCTTGGTGACGTCGGGTGACGCCTTGGCGAGCTCTTCCTCGAGCTCGCACTCGACCTGCTCGTCCATGACGTGGCCATGGTCGCCTTTGCTCTCCGCCTGTGCGCCGGCGCCATGCTCCTCCTGTTGCTGCTCTTGCCTCTCCAACTCTCGTCGCTTGAGCTCGTTGAGGCTCGCCAGATACCTGCCTTCGATGGTATCGGTGATTTCCTTGATGAGGGACTGGTCTGGGGTTGAGTCATCAGCTGTGATATCCTCGTCCTGTTGGCCTTGCCGCTGCTCTTGCCTGGCCAACAGTTCCTGGTGTAGGTCATTGTCAAGACCATTGGAGGGTGCCAGTTGTTCGTCGTCTGCGAAGGTGAAGGAGTGGTTCTGTGCCAGGGCGCCACCAGCGCCCAGACTAGACACGCTCGCAGGTACGGGAGCCTCTATGGTGGTGCTGGCCAGGGGCGTTGTGGGCAGCGCTGGCTCCTTCTTGAAACCCAAGCTGAATGTCATCTCCTCTTCCATGATTTTTTGCAGGTCCACATCGGCGAAATCAAAGTTGAGCTCGATGTCGCTTGTTTGCCCGCCGCCTTGGTGACTTGCAGAAGGTCGATTTCCGCCCAGAGTCGGCATTTCAAGAATGTCTTGCAGTTGGGCAGAGAGGTCAAGATCTCCAATTGACACTGATGGAGACTCCTGCTCTCCATCAGCTTCCCCAGCCCTGCTCATCTTCGTATTTGCCTTTGTAAACTTGAAATTCTACGCGCGAGTTAGCCAGCAGGAGGCGAAGTTGAAGGAATTCAAGGCACGTTTGCAGCAAGGAAAAGCAGAAAAACAAATCAGACAAGCTTCAGCCGTGCAATCAATGAACAGCAGGAACTACTTCTCCGTCCCGCGCGGCCCACGGCCGCAGCATGCGATCAAGAACCCGGCCATTGAGGAATGGGCCTTCTACAGGGAGAATACCCACCGCTATTTTCGAATGACCCCCAAGGTTGCGAGGCGAGGCCTAATTTTCATGGTTGCCATCCCCTACGTCACGTACCAGCTGTGCAAGTGGAACTTGAATGAGATGGACGAGCAGAATCCTCCCAACAGCCTTGCTGTCCCCGGCCGGAAGTACTGGTAGAGCTCCACTTGTTTCCCCCTTCTCAATCAACTATAACGATTCTTTGCCAGACTTCCACATTTTGTATTTGTTGTTGTCCTGCCGTAGTTGTTTCCTTCATTGAAGAAGTGTTTGCTGGGCAAGTTCAACAAGGAGAGACACCTGGTCACTAGATCAAATAGCACGCTACTATTTTACTGCAAACTCACAACGAGTGCTACAACGTTCACTCAACAACATCCACAACCTCTGTTGCACGATTTAAGCCGAGGCAGTGAGCAGGTAGCCCTCCTCTTCGAGGGCGGCAAGGATGGTCTTGACGGCATCGGCAACGCTGACCTTGGCCGTGTCAATGGTGATCTCGGGGTTCGTCGGCACCTCGAATGGGTCGTTGACTCCCGTAAAGTCAGTGATGAGCCCACGGCGGGCCTTGGCGTAAAGGCCCTTGCGGTCGCGCTCCTCGCACACGGCGAGCGGAGTCGAAAGGTAGACCTCGAAGAAGCCGCCGTGGCGCGAGATCATGTCGCGGCAGGTGCGGCGGCCCTCGTCGTAGGGCGAGATGGCCGTGAGGACGGCCACGCCGCCAGACTTGGTGATCTCACTGGCCACGTAGCCAATGCGGCGCATGTTGAGGTCGCGGTCGGTGCGCGAGAAGCCCAACTCCGACGAGAGGAGGCCGCGGATCTTCTTGCCGCTCAGGACCGTCACCGTGCGGCCGCCGCGCTGAAGCAGGGCGCTCTGGAGCGCGTGTCCGATGGTCGACTTGCCCGAGGACGACAAGCCGGTGAAGAAGACCGTGAAGCCCTGGCGCGTGCGGGGCGGGTAGGTCTCGCGCAGGATCCTGACCACCTCGGGGAAGGAGAACCAATCTGGAATCTCCATGCCCTTGTACAGGCGGCGCCGCAGTTCCGTGCCCGAGATGTTGAGCACCTTCGAGCCTGCAGGGACCTGGTCCTCTTGGAAATATTCCTTGCGGTCCTCGACGTAGACGACCATGCGGAAGTCCATGATCGTCACGCCCAGCTCCTGCTCGTGTTTCTTCACGAGCTCCTGCGCGTCGTAGACGCCATAGAACAGCTCGCCCTTGCTGTTGTTGCCTGTTGTGTGAGGGAGAAAGAGGTTCATGTGAGCCAACTCGACCTCAAGCATTGGGGCTGTTGTGGAAGAGGGTCGAACCAGGGCCGGCGTGGTCACGGCCAACGATGAAGTGGGTGGCGCCGTAGTTCTTGCGGATGATGGCGTGCCACATCGCCTCGCGGGGACCGGCCATGCGCATGGCCAAAGGCAGGAGCGAAAGCGAAGCGAGCCCCTCGGGGTAGTGCTTCATCATTTCCTGGTAACAGCGGACCCGCGTGTAGTGGTCCACATCACCTGTTGTACAAACGAAAGAGAAAGAAGTTGATTAGTGCACTTGAGGCATATGCATGGATGATTCGCTAAGCAAGTAGAAGAGGGACTCAGAAATTCGAATTCTTGGTTGACATCAAAAAGGTTTGTCAGGTCAAGCGTTGGAAAAGATTTTTACATCATAGTGTCGTGATCGTAGCGAGCCGCAAGAAGTGGTGATGAGGGTAAGCGTACCAGGCTTAGTCATACCCACCACCGGGTGGATCAGCAGATGGCAGCCGGACTCGCGAGCGGCGAGGACGGTGATCTCCTTGTGCGAACGGTGCATCGGGTTGCGGGTCTGGAAGGCAACCATGCGAGTGCACGACTTCTCGGCCATCTGTGCGCGGATCTCGGCCGGAGTATCTGCAATGTACAAAATTTAATCAACAAACGCTCCGGCGATTAATTTGACGGGTTGGTGTCAAGATGACGATGAGACGTACGGCGCAAGTCAACAAAGTCGTAGTGCGGCGGCATCTCAATGCCCTCGATAGTGCCTCCGACGTAATAATCTCCGGCCTTGTTGAAGAGGTACCACACAGCTGGATGGGCCTGATCGTTCGCTCCGAAAACTGCAAAAATCACAACCGTCAGGACATTGAACAATTGGGCTGCAGAAATCCGGAAATGGGTGATACCTTGGATGGCTTCCTTGACCTTGTCGGGCTTCCACAAGCTCTCAATGGTGAGGATTGCCAAGGGGATGCCTTCCTTAGGATCAAGGAGGGCCACGCGCTGCCCCTTGGCCAGTTCCCTGTACTGTGGTGGACGAGGGACAGGCAACGAACGAACGTGAGGCTGCAGCTCATCAATGAGGGAAGTAAGGATCCGTGGCTAAGCAGCGGACACCTTCTCTTCCTTCACGTCGAGCGTGACAGGCATCGGCCACAGCAGACCCGACTTCAGGCGCATGCCATCGACCACACTGCATCACAACAACAAATAAGAAAAAACAAATAATCGGATTATTATTATTTTTGTTCCAGTGTTTGTAACGGTCAGTTGGATGAGCAACAGAAAAGTAAGAGTGTTGTGGCGAACCTCTCATAGTCTTCCTTGTTGAGGAAGCCACGGAGCGGAGAGAAACCACCGTTGAGGAGCAGCTCCAAATCGCAGACCTGGCGCTGGGTGAGGCGCAGCTTCTTCAACGTTTTCGCTTCTTGCTTGAGGTCGGCAACAAGGACGTCGTCCTTGGGGATCATCTCGCACAGTTGTCCTCCGTGCGGAGTCTGGGCAACTGCAGTGGCGGCCATCTTGAGCTCTGGTGTGAAGGCAGAGGTACAAGGGAAGTGTTATGGGATTTCGGTGTTGCGGGGGTCCAGCGTGACGGAACGGTGCAGATCCAACAGTTCTCGGCAAGCGATGAACCAGAGGGACAACAAGGGTGTGGGCACAGCGAGCTACGTGGGGCGCGGGCGGACGACAACGCTGCCTCTCCGGAGGAGCCGCCCTTTGCCCCAAAGGGGGATCTTTACCGCGGTTTATTCCCGTATTTATCCCGGTTTTATCCCGGTTCGGTATGACTACTCACTCTGTCGGTGCGGTTGTTGGGCCCTCGGTGTTGTTGGGCGCACGCACAAAAATAGACGACAGCCGCTTTTGGCAGGCGCCTTGTTTCCTGAAGCGCCAGGCGGAGAACCACAAGGAGAGTCGTACGCCTGTTCCTCTACACGTTTAACGTCGAGAAGACTGCTTCCTTGCTGGGGCGGTGCGTAGTTAAACTAGTTCATCGACTAATCAGAACGAGAGTAAAATTGGGCCCGAAGGGACACGGAGTAGGGAGCTGCACTGCCCAAAATGCAGGGGAGGGTGGTCTTGGAAGTGGACATCCTCTAAGGAGTGTGCAACAACAAGCATCCTCAGACGTTCTCACTCTCCCCAGCAATGGGCTAAGAGAGTTGCGTCAGAAGGTTACACCTCTGCAAGGCGGTGACAGATATCCTCGCCCGTGCGAGCTTACCCCTTCACCACTAGGCCTGGTTGACGCCATCACTCCCCATTTTTTGACCAAGAAAATAAAAATAAAATTCAGAAGTTTTGTGTCCAAGTAGCAGATGGAGGTGAAGCGCAGAGAACAAGGCAATCTGGTGCTCGAAGATGTCCCTGAATCGGTGCCGCCTCACATCTCGCAAAGACTCGAGCAGTACCAGAACACCCGAGCAGCCAACCTGCATGACTGGCACCGCTCAACACGCGCCGAGGAGGCCGAGGGCATGCTCATGAGCACCCGCTTTGCCGACACTGTACAGCTGCACTACATCTCGCGCCCTGCGGGGTGCGTGACTGCACCTTCGCTTCTGCCCGGGAGAGATCGATCTTTTCTTTCTTCTAAATCGTTCTGCAGGTACCGCAAGCAGCTTACATTCTTCAACGAGCCCGTGTTCTCAGCGTCCATGTGCCCCAACCACGCCTCCCCGTTTCGTAATAGGCACGCATATGTGTTGTGGCTTGGTGCCCCCTCTGCGTTGCCTCGCCACCCGTCTTACGCCTGTTGTGGCACAGCGTCCTCTACCTGCGCGACGTGGGCGGAGCCGAGCAGTATCAAATCTACCACTTTGACTTGACCTCAGGCAGACACGTTCTGCTGTCCGATGGCGTCTCCCGGCATGGCTCGATCGTCTGGTGCGGCTGTCGCCCTCTCCTGCCGCGGCTGGACCGCTGCATCTCGACGTTCTAGTCTCACGCCGCGACCACGGACCCACACGCAGGGCGCCCAGCGGGGACCGGTTCGCTTACTACAGCACGCAGCGGAACGGCCGAGACTGGGACATCTGGATCAGCAGCCTACCCTCCCCCGGTGCCGCTGGTCAGCAGCAGCAAGCCCTCCCCGCGCAGGAGATGGCCTTGAGCGAGGGCGGGTCCTGGCACCCCGTGGACTGGTCCCACGACGGCTCTCGCCTCCTCGTCAAGAAGTACATCAGGTATCACCATGATACTCCTTGCCCTTGCTTGCTTGGTCTGTTGGACATTTTTCACCTTTTTGATTGCATTTATTCATATTCTCATGTTTGTTTTTGCAGCGCCAATGAGTCGCAGGTTTACGTCCTCCACTTGGAGAGCAAGGCGCTGATGCAAGTCAATCCCAGTGACGAAAAGGTCGCGGCTCTTCTTCACCAGCATCTTCTACATTCCGCGGCAAGCGCTCAACCCGGTAGGGACGCTCACTTCCGCTCCTCTGCATTGCACAGATTGCCTACGGCACGGGCCTGTTTGCCAAAGACCATCGGGGCCTGTTCATGAACTCGGACGAAACCGGCGAGTTTCTGCGCCTCTACTACTTTGATCTCAGGCACGTGCAAACACAAGAGCGTTCGCGCCTTTACCGCGCGCGGACCGTCTGACACAAGCTCTCCCCTTTGACCACAGCGAAGAGACGCTGCCCAAGGTGCTCACCGCGGGCATCCCGTGGGACGTCGAGTCGATCGAACTCTCGCCCGACGGTATACGTCTTCTCCATCCCTCGCCACAGTCTTTTCGCCCTCGGGCCACGACGTTCGCGCCTCATTGTCTTGTGCGTCTCGTGGCGGAATGTGACGGCGATTGCAGGCCGCCGGCTGCTCTTCATCACCAACGAGGACGGCGCTTCGGCCCTGTACGTGATGGACACCACCACGTTCCGCTACCGCCGGGTCCCCGGGTGTCCGCTCGGCTTGGCCAATTCGGCCCGGTACGTCTTTTTATAATTTAAAATCAACATTGTCAATATCGATATTGCTCATTTAAATCCATCCACGCAGGTGGCATCCGAACGGGAAGCAGATTGGCATTGTACTCAGCACCGCGCAGACGCCTGGCGACATCTTCGTCCTCGCTGCCCCCGATCTCGACGCAGATGACGGTGCCCACACCACGGCGGCAATTCTCACAAACCTGATTGCGATCGGCTGACGCCATGCTCACAGGCGCCGGTGACGAGGCTTCTGCGTCGACGTCGGCGCCCGAGCGCTGGACCTTCAGCGAGGTGGGCGGCCTCGACACGGACACGTTCGTCGTGCCCAGCCTGGTCCGCTTCGACACCTTTGACGAGGACGACGAGGGCCGCCGCCGCACGATCCCCGCCTTCTACTATCGGCCTCGGCGCTCGACTGCGCCGGGAGACAAGCGCCTGCCCGTGATGATCACCATCCACGGAGGACCTGGTATGAACACCGAGCTCAGCCTGGCCGGCGTCTGCGCCAATTAATTTGCGGCGCACACACGCGGACACACGCGCAGAGAGCCAGTGGCGTCCGCAGTTCATCCCGCGGGTGCAGTATTACTGCTGCGAGCTGGGCGTGGCCGTGCTGGCGCCCAACGTGCGCGGGTCGTCGGGCTACGGCAAGTCCTACCTGCTGCTCGACAACGGCTTCCGGCGCGAGGACGCTGTGCGCGACATCGGGAAGCTCATCGAGTGGGTCAAGCGCCAGCCGGAGCTCGATCCCGACCGCGTGATGGTCGACGGCGGGTCGTATGGCGGCTTCATGGTGCTGGCCTCCATGATCCATTTTGGCCGCGAGCTTCGCTGCGGCATGGAGCGCGTGGGCATCAGCAACTTTGTGACCTTTCTCGAGAACACGTCGTCCTACCGTCGCGACAACGTGCGTCTCGCTTCGAGCTCGCCCTTGCCAATGCTAATGATGATGACGATGATGCTGATGATGTATGCTGATGATGACAGAGGCGTGAGGAATACGGCGACGAGCGCAATCCAGAGATGCGCGCGTTCCTCCAGGCCATCTCGCCCACCGCGCGAGCCCACGAAATCAACAAGCCCATGCTCATCTCTCAGGGTGCGCCCATCCGCCCTGGTGGTGTGCGTGTGCCAGCGATGGCCCTGGATCCAGGCATTGGTGTGGCGCTCACCCGTTTGCGTGTTTGCGCGTTTGTTTGATGCACACAACAAGGCGCCAACGACCCGCGCGTGCCCGCGTCCGAGTCGGAGCAGGTCGTGAAGAAGATTCGCCAGTCCGGGATGCCCGTCTGGTACATCCTGGCCAAGGACGAAGGTGACTACCACCGCCACCACCTTGCCGCCACCTTCAGTCCAGGTTTTATCTGACGCTGTGCATCATACGTGGTACGCACAGGGCACGGGTTCAAGAAGAAGGGCAACATCGACTTCTACCTCGCGCGAGAGGCCATGTTCGTCGAGAAGTACCTCCTCGGCGAGGAGTGAAGTATCCTCCACCAGGGTGCTAAGAGTTAAAAAATATTGAGTAATAGGCACTAAAGTTCTATCTGCGCTTCTTCTTCTCGACCTTCTTCTTCTCGCCGCCAAAGGTGAAGACGGGCTTGAGCGGCACGGCAGCGCCCTTCTTGTTGTCGTGGTCCGGCGCATCGGCAGCCGAGGCCGAGTAGATGGTGAGGCTCTCCAGGCCCAGCTGCTCCTGCAGGAACGCCCGGTGGGCCTCGAGCAGCGCCAGCTGGTCGAATGGCGCCACGAGGTTGAACGCCGCTGGGCCGTCGGCCTTGATCCGGTTGGGCATGTCGGCCACCAGGTTCATGATCTTCTTGCTGTCGGCCTTGAGGCTTGCGTCGCCCTTGAGCGCGTCGGCCACCTGCTTCTTGAAGTCCGGCTCGAACTCGCCCGTGGCCGTGTTGAACAGGGGCACGAGCGCCTTGATGGCCTTCTGGTGCCACAGCGGGAACTCGTCGCTCACGTAGACGAACCCGTGCGCCGTCTCCACAAACTGCTCGCGCGTGTTCTGCACCCGCAGGCGGAACGTGTGCAGCACCTCCTGCAGGAACTCGTTCTGCGCCAGCAGGGCCTCGTCCACGGCGCCCGCCGTCGGCCACGACGTCTGTCGCACAGAGCCCTTGCGGCCGAGCAGGTCGCGGCTGGTCCAGATGTAGTCGCAGTAGTGCGGGCAGATCGGCGCCAGCAGGATGGTCTGCACCTCGATGAACCGCTCCACCAGCTGCTTGTTCATGTGCTGCTTCTCGGCCAGGCGGTAGTTGTCGCGCGCCGACTGCAGGTTCCAGAAGCCGGTGAGGAGGGCCTCGCGGAACTTCATGCGCTCGTAGTTGGTCTCCGTGAGCGCGATGGCCCGGTTGATCTCGCTCTCGAACACGTGGTCAAAGAAGCTCGACGGCGCGCCCTCGCGCAGGTTGCCCGCCGCGATGGCCGTCCGCATTTCCTTGATCCAGTCGATCTGCGCGTAGAGCCTCAGCACGCCCGCGTTGGCGGTGTCCTCGAGGAAGTTGGCGTCCTCGGTGGTGTCGCCCGAGTCGGCCAGCGCGAAGCGCATGCCGTCGACCGAGTACTTGGCCATCGCCTCCCGCAGTGTGAGGACGTTCCCCGTGGCTATGACCATCTTCTCGCTGTTCTTGATCAACTTGCCACAGGCCAGGACGCCGCCCGGGCAGCGCTCCTTGGGGAACAGGGCCGCGTGGTGGTAGAGCATGAAGGCGAGGTGGTTCGGCACCATCGACTTGCTCGCCACGTAGCAGTCCAGCGGGTACCTGTATTGACGACGACGATGAGCCAACAACGATGATGACGCCTCGAAGCTCGAATCATGGACGCACCAGGACTCGAACTCGCGGCGCAGGGCTTTGAGCGCGTCGGCCGCGATGGCCGCGTCGGCCGGGACGTCGTCGGCGCGCCCCAAGATAAAGTCCCACGCGCCGTTGGTCAACTGCTCGGCCTTGATGCCCGCCGAGCTCGCGTCGTGCCCACAGGGCTGCAGGAGGTGGGCCACCGTGCTAAAGGCCGTGTGGAGGGTCGTGTCGGACGAGGGCGCGATGCGGAACTGCGCGTCCCACGGCAGCTTGGTCCCGAGGCCGTGGCGCCCCGCCACGCAGGCCCACTCGTGCAGCCAGTCGAGGACCCACTCGAGCTGGTGGCGGGTCTTGGCCGAGCCGTAGGTGTCCAGGTCGCGCAGGACGGCCTCCGCCTGGGCGCGCCACTCGGGCTCGCCGTAGGCGATGTACCACTGGTCGGTGAGCGCGCACACGCACTTGTCGCCCGAGCGCGCGATCACCGTCTCGGCGGGCTCGCTGTAGACGATGGCCTGCCCGGCGTCGATCAGCTCCTTCCTGACCAGCGGCCTGGCGTCCTGCACCTTCCTGCTCTCAACGGTTGAGAAAGAAATAAATAACAAAAAATAAAGAAAAAATAATATGTAGGACGCATTCCGTACATGCCAGCGTGGGCGCCGACCTTCATGACGCCTCTGTGGAATCCCTCCAGGCAGACGCGGTCCTTGGCGATGGCGAGCTTGGTCTTGTCGTTCTGGCTGGCAATCTTGAGCTCGTGGTAGAGCTTGACCGCGGCTGTGTCGCCGTACTCGGGGATGTCGATGATGGGCACCACCTCGAAGGGCAGCACCATCTCGTCGCTCACGTTGTACTTGGCCCGGAGGGCCGGCCTGGTCTTGAGGTCCATCAGGGCCGCGTAGTCGCCCGGCGTGTCGCTGGGCACGCTGGCGACCACGCCGGTGCCCTTCTCGAGCGAGACCGTGAGCATGGGCAGCACGTAGATGGCCTCGTAGCTGGCCAGCGGCGCACGCAGCTTGAGCCCGATGAGGTCCTGCCCGGTGAGCTCCACAAGGCACACGTGCTTGCCAAACTGCTTCGAGTGACCCTGGAAGCTCAGGTCTGCCCATAATCCCACATCGCTTCCCGTCCGTCAGCCCTGCGCATGTTCATTCAAGCGGACGAGGGCGTCATGATGCGTACTCGTGGCGGCCTGCTCGCTGCAGAGGAAGACGTCGGTGTCGTTGATCTCATAGGCGCCGTAGGCGCCCGTCGGGAGCACGAAGCAGTTGGTCTGCCCGTACATGGTCTCCGGTCGCAGGGTGGCCGGCACGAGGTAGACCTTCTTGCCCTCGAGTAACTTCATCTTCTCGGGCAGCGGGCCCAGCACCTCCTGCTTAACCAGCGTGTACGCTTGCGGCAGCACGCCCTCGCCCCTGGCGCGGTCCTGGTCGTGGCAGGACTGGCCGTCTCGCGGCGTGCAAATCACGTAGCCGGTGGCGTGTAGGACCTTGCCCTGGGCCTTGAGGTTCTCGAACTGCCAGCGGACGAAAGAGTCGTAGAAGGGGTTTACCTCGGGGGTGATGAACGTGCGGCGCCAGTCGACGCAGACGCCCATGTCCTTGAGGTCCGCTATGGCGCATGAGGCAAAGTAGGTGATCCAGTGCCGGGCGTCGACGAACTTGGCCAGCTCGCTCTCTGGCACGCCCATCGCCAGCAAGGCTTCTCGCTGGCTCCATTGATGGTGCTTGAACTTGGCTTTGTACCTGCTCCGTGGCAAAGGTGCAGTCTCCTCTGGCTCAGGCTGTGGTTGGAGCTCGCGTTGCAGCAGCTCTGCACGGGCCTGGATGCCCCGGCCGGTGCCGTGGAAGCCCAGCGTGAAGAGGACGCGCTTGCCTTTGAGTCTCTGGTAGGTGGCGGCGAACTCGGCCTTGGCGATTGTGGCGACGTCGCTCAACTTGAGGCGGCCATGCGCGTAGGGGCAGGGCACGCTGATCAGGAACTTGTCGAGCGCGCCCTGCTCGCTCTCCTCGGGCGGCGCGTCAGCATCCCACAGCATGAGCTCTTGCCATCGCTGGTTCATCTCCTTTTCAATAGCAACCAAGAAATCGCGCTTGGCCCAACTTCGACTTGAAGTTGGGCTTACGCGAGGCACCTCAACCCCACGACCACCTCGTGCCAGCTCCATGTTGGCTCACAGCGAGCTGGCACTCTTTTCTTACCACAAGAAACTCTCCCAAGGCAAAAGGGTTGGACTTTCTTCTTGAAGTGGTGGGCTATGTTCTCTCTTCTCTTCATGAGCTCTTGAAACAAGAACTGAAAAGAACTGAAAAAAATGATCCGGGAAAAAACTTGGAAATGAGCTCATGAGCTCGAGCTTGGCTCCTCCTCGCGGAGGCGGGCGAACATGTTGGCGTATCGCTTCTTGTCCTTCTTCTCCTGCTCAGCAATCTGTGCATGACACCAGGCGGCGAGTCTGTGAGTCGAATCGCGCTAGTCAATTCAAGAGAGCAAAGAGGTATGGGCGCACCTTGCGCTTGAGGAGCATGCGCTCGCGCTGGACCTCCTTGTTCTCGGGCTCGATCTCCAGGGCCCGGTCGAGCGAGGCCTCGGCGCTCTGCCACTCGTCCAGGGCGTTGAGGGCCTGGCCCTTTCGGAAGAGGGCCTTGATGTTGTTGGCGTCGAGCTTAAGGGCCTTGTCGCAGGCCTCGATGCACGGCTTGTAAGCCTTGAGCTTCAGGTTGCAGGCCGCCGTGTTGAGGTGGGCGGTGACCCTGAGCGGCTTGGCCTGTGTCTTCTCCTCGTCGGTGAACGAGTAGTCGCTCTCCACAAACGACAGCGACTTCTTGTACTTCTTGATGGCGCCCTGGTACTTGCCGGCCTTGAAGAGGTCGTTGCCCTCGTCCTTGCTCTTCTGTGCGGCGGTGATCTTCTCATCATTGGTCATCTCCCACGAGGCCTTCTGCTTGGTGTAGTCGTGCAGCTCCACTTCGTAGTGCAGCACGGCATCGGCAGGCGCCTGCGCTGGGCTTCCCTTGTGGTACTCGCCGGTCAGCTTGAACAGCGCCTTCTCGCCCTTCCTCATGCTCTCAATGCCCTGTTGACGATGACGTTATCAGTCTTAGTCAATCATGCCCCAGTGGGTCAGAACAGTGTGCGCGTAGGTGGAGGCCTATGCGTGCCTTCTCCAGGCCAGAGGGGAGGGACTCGGTGCCCAGCACCACAGAGTAGTCGTTCTTCGTCTCGATGACCTCGCCGTCGGCCGTGCGGAGGGTGTAGCTGATCTTGACCTCTTCGTCGTCCTTGGGACGCTCCCAGTTCTCCTTCGGAGGGGCGACCAGGATCTTCTTGAGCACACCGCCGTCGTGCGTGAGGTCCTCCTCGTCTTGCCAGCTGATCAGCTCAATATCAAACACTGCACGCGCACATGGATTAGCGACACCCATCAAACCCGTGAAGGATGCAGCGCCAAATCTTGCGAAGTGGGACAGGAAGAGTGACTTACCGAGAGTGGCATCGGGCGGGATGGAGGGAGGCGAGCCGCTCTTGCCGTAGGCGTAGTCAGAACGCAGCACCACACGGCAGCGCTCTTCGCGCTTCATGGTGGCGACCGTGAGGTCCCAACCCTTGATCACTTGGCCAGCACCAAGCTTAAACTTGAAAGGCTCATTACGGTCGCGGCTGGAATCGAACTTCGTCCCATCAAGAAGGGTGCCCGTATAGTGGACTGCATGCCGCGTCGTGCACCAGCACTGTGAGTGTGATTTGAAATCGAAATCGCGAAATGAGCGGACATACCCTTGACGTCAGAGCCCGAAGAGGGCGTCTCGGTGCCCTTGCCCTCAGCGAGAATGGTCTTGAGCACACCTCCGTCTCCCGACAAGTCCTCCTGCTTCGGCTGCGCAGGGTCTACCTCAGTCGGCTGTGTCGTCTGCGGGTCCACTTCCATTTTCACTAGTTGTTTCTGTTGTGTTCTGCTCGCCACTAGCTGTGTTTGAAGCAACAACTGGTTTGGGGGTCTCCTTTGTGTCGTGTGTCTCCAGGCCTTCATCAGATTCTTCACTTCTGCACATACCCTGAAATTTCTATCAGGAGTCAAGCCCATTGTCGTTGCTGTGGAATGACCACTATTGCATTGGAACGTTTTACACGTTTTACAGGCAGACCATCTGATTGGGTACAGCGCAGGTGTTTGATATGATCATTAGAATCCACCATGACTGCCCCCGACAATTGCGGTCGTCTGTGGGTTCTTCTTTTCGCTGTTTGTGCGTCGTTGCAATCAGTGTTGCCTCATGTTTATTTATTTTCTCCTTTACTTGTACACTCATCCCAGTTATTGTTGTGAAGAACCACCTCGGGGGCCACTAGTGTCCTCCAGCACGACGCCCAGGGATGAAGCGCTTCACCGCGCCTGCCGCCTTGGCGCTTTTGCCTCCGCTGCCGCCAGAGCTGTTGCCCGCCGAGCTGGCGCCGTTGACTTCCCGCGGTGAGACGGGGAAACTGCCGCTGCTGGTGCTCTTTTCGTAGACCGCGAGACGCTTCTTGAGCTCGTTGTTGTCGTGCGACAGATCGGCGATGCGAAGCTCGGCGATGCGCAACTTGCGCTCGGCTTCCTGTAGCTTGAGCTTGAGCTCCTTCACCTCGGACGACTCCTGTGCCGACACGAATTTCGGCGACGACGGCAAGACCGTGGTCCCTGACGAGGCCTCGGCCGCCGCCATGAGAGGCGAGGGCGATGGCGGCGGCGAGGCCGGCGGCGAGAAGGCGTCGTTGGCGTTGGATCGTCTTCGGCGGTGCTTCTGGAAGAAGGAGCGCGGCGTGCCGGTGGGCTTGGGCGGCGGTGGTGGTGGCGGCATGGGCGGCGATCCCGACTTGTCCTCTGAGTAGGACGAGGACGAGGCCAACTGCGGCGCCGACGAGACGCGCGCCCCCGACGAGGAGGACGCCAGGGGGCTTCGGGGCGTGGCGCCGCTCTCCCAGATGTGTTCGTCGTTGACAAACTCGGGAATGGCGTCGGAGCGAGGGCGGGTCGGCACCACGCCGGACGACGCCGTGCGGGCGAGGGGCGAGCCGATCGGTGCGACTGGGCGCACCAGGGTGGTGTTGCTGGGCAGGCTGTAACGCGGCGAGGAGGAGGCAGACAGGGCGTCGAGATCGTTCTGCTCCTGCTGGCGCTGGCGCTCCTGCGCGAGGGCGTGCTCGGCGCGCATGCGCTCAAAGTCGCGCACCCACCCGTCGGTCTCGGCCTTGCTTGCCGTCTGGAAGCGCCAGACCTTCATGTGGTGGTTGCTGGTGCTGAGGATCACCTCAAACTGGTTGGGCACCGTATGCGGCGACACCGGCGGCGACAGGCCGTCGAACACGTTGGCCGACGCGGCAGCGGCCGCAGCCGCGCCCGAGCTCGAGGTGAAGAGCGCCGTCAGCGATGCCGGCGAGA
Organism: Acanthamoeba lenticulata; assembly: GCA_002179805.1. Taxonomy (NCBI): domain Eukaryota; phylum Discosea; order Longamoebia; family Acanthamoebidae; genus Acanthamoeba; species Acanthamoeba lenticulata. The sequence goes on along the minus strand of NAVB01000231.1, from coordinate 55,962 downwards.
GATCGCGGAGCTTCTCCTTGGCCTGCCGGCGGTGCGAGGTCGAAGGCGACGCGAGGGGCGAGCCGTCGTCGTTTTGGTGCACGCGGCGGATCGCCACCTTGCCCAGCTCGAGCCACTCCTTGACCACGTAGGACGGCGTCGGCTGCGCCAGCACGCCGCTGCCGCCGTGGCCGTGGCCGTGCTCGCGGTCCTTCTCCCGCCGGGAGGACTCCTTGGTCGGCTGGCAGAGGAGGAACAGGTCGTTGAACAGATACGCGTAGTAGGCGGCGCCCTTGTAGTCCTTCTCCTTGCCCTTGGACTGGCACCGGAGGGCCTGCACGGCGCCCTCGCGCACCGGGTACCGGCCCAGCTCAACCAGGCTCTCTGGCTGGCCCTGCGCACCCGCCCGGGCCCGAGTCAGCGATGACCAGGGCCAAAGGGGAAGAGGACGAGGGCGCATGCCTGTGTGATGACGAGCCTCTTCTGGATGGCCTTGAGGTCCATGACGTACTTGACCACCCGGGTGCGCTCGTTGATGCGGTCGACCACCTCGCTGAACTTGGCCATGGCGAGCTTGAGGTCGTTGTAGTCCTCGTGGTCCTCGGGCGTGTTCTTGAGCGTCTCCTTGAGCAGGAGGGGGTACTTGCACAGGCGCTGCAGGATGGAGAAGAGGAACGAGTCCAACTCTTGCAGGCGACATCGCGGCAGCATGAAGGCATGCTCGCAGAAGGCCTTGAATTCTGGATATCTGTTTTTTAAAAAAATACAAAAAAACATAATTAAAAAAAGGTGAAATAACAACAAATAGAAAAGAATGGCAACAAGTTGCGGCGCTGTACCGTTGCTTGTATTTGTTGACCTTCTTGGCGCGCAAGTCCTGCGAGCTGCAGTAGGACGCATAGATTGTGAATTTTGCGGCCTGTACGGAGTTTACCGTCAATAACCAAACGAAGGCAACATTTTGGGGGGGGGGCTCAAAGAACGAAGCGACGAACGTGGGAAACAAGAATGTCACCGACGCGGGTGATCACAGGCTCGCTAGCCTGCCTCTGCTCTAGCGCCTGCACGCATGTGGCATGAACAAGGAGGTTTGAGCACAACTCATGAGCCGGTTGAAGGGAAGCCCCACGCACCTTGAGAAGATCGCGGTTGATCTCGTAAATGGTGTCCACGCCGCCGAAGATGGCCTTCATCTGGTCCCTGTTCAGCAACTTCTTCTCTTGAAGCGGGTTGATGTACACCTGCGCGCAAGCTGGGCCGTCAGCATCCAGCAACGCCCAGGCGCCTGGCTTGCATAGCCGACGTACCTCGATCACGGTGCGCAGATCGGCCACATACTGCCTCTCGGTGGTGATGAGCTCCAGGATCACATTCTGTCTCTTGTGCTCCCGTTCTGAGATGGACGCCAGCAGCGACTTGTCCTTCACTATGTCGTCAAAGGTGCGCACACTCCCGTCCTCGTTATAGTTCCTGTTCACCACCAACCAACGAGATTAGTTGAAATTCAAGCGCTTCACCCACACAGGACAGGCCGGGCGGGCCGTACCTCGGTAGAGCTTCGGCGGCTCCGCCACTGGAGGCCGAGGCCAAGCTCGAGTCCTCGGAGGGCTTGTCCGCGGATGGCTGTTGCGGCGACGGTGTCGTGGTCTCGGCGTGAGGAGACAGCGGCCCGCCCATGGGGAGCGGCGGGAGAGGAGCGCGTGGCCGATCGCGCGAAATCGCCATGAGCCCCGCACGCCGACCGGGCGTCATCGCGGCCTCACCGTCGCCCCGGGGACTTACAGATTCACTGCTGCTTGCGCGCGGCGAAGTGGCCGTCGAGGGCGTGGACTCTCCGGAGGGCGGCAGGGAAGCCTCTTCCTCGGCCGCGTGATCGTCCTTAGCATCGGACCTGGGCGTGTGAGCCGGGGACTCGGCTGGCTTGCTGTTGCTGTTGCTGCTCGACAGCTTCGATTCGGACGATGAAGACGAGGACAGCGCGCCCGAGGGGACCTCCCCCGGGAGCGGAGGCAGTGGCGTCGTGGGATGCTGGTGGTGGGCACGGCGCGAGCGAGTGCCAGCCTTGACCGAGTCTCGCGAGCGGGCGATAACGATGCCTTCCATCACCTGCAGTAGCGACTCCACGAGTTCTTCCTTCTTCCGCGCGGCCGGCGGCTTGGCACAGTCCATCTCTGCGCTCGGCGCTTCGGGCTTCGTTGTTGGGGCCGCTATTTCATTCGGCTCGTCTGCAGGGATCGTCTCCTCGAGCGAGTGCTGCGCCACGTAGACTTGTTCTGGGCCTCGCCTTTCACCTTGGTCTTCGTCTTCGCCGCTCTTCGCTGGTGCAACAGAGTGTTGTTGTTCTTGCTCATTTGGATGCTGCTCGTCCTTCGGCGGGGCGTCGGGGGTGGTCGTGTCCGTTGACTCCTCGCTCCTGCCAGCCTCACTGCCAGTGTCTTCCTCGGGTTTGGGACCGACGGCACCCTCTTCATCAGCTTGCTCTACTTTTTCCGGCCGTTCCTTCTGCTGGACTTCGGGTTCTGTCGTTTCGGTAGCCTCCTCGAGGGCGCCAGTTTCATTGGCAGTGTCTTCTTCGAGGTTTGGGCCGGTGGCACCCTCCTGGTCGTCTGGCTTTGCTTCACCCGAGGTGTGCTCCAGGGTATGTGTGGTATCGTCTCCTGGAGATGCTTCGTTTCCGCCAGACGTCTCCACCTCGTGGAGTGACTCACATACTTGTGGTGAAGCGTGTTGTTCTGCCCCTGGGCATCCTTCTTTGTCCGCGTCCTCCGGACCTCCGTGTTCGTCGGTGACTTTGCCCTCCTCGTCAACCCGCTCACCCTTCGCCTGTTCCTGAAAAACTTGAGTGTTGGGTCCGCCTTGTTTGTCGTCGCCTTCGTCGGAGTCTGGTTGGCCACCCTCAACTTCTTCGTCTTCGTTCTTTTGTTGGTTGTCGCGTTCGTTCTTTCCTCCATCTTCCACAACTGAACCAGCATCTAAATCTGAAGGTCGCTCCTCGTTCGTTTTTTTCTCCTCCTTGCAGAGAACGCTTTCCTCCTGTGAGACCGGCTGGTCCTCACGCTCGTCCTCCATCGTCAGGACTGTCACCGCAATACGCAACCTCAACCACGAGGATATTGTCGACAAAATGCTGAGAAAAACCGTTTCCCCGCCCATTTTCCAGACGTGCGAAAGATGAGACACAGCATCGCAGCACCTTCCCGATTGGCCTCTCGCTCTTCGTTAGGCGCCCGATTCTCTTCAATCTTGGCCACCCCCCTCTTTTCTCCATTCTCTTCCCTGAGGGAGACGACTGGGGTCGACTCCTTCCGGCGGTCTTTCCATCTGAGACTGGGCACGCGCCTTGCTACGGCCGTCAGCATGATTGACCTCCAGCATCCAGGTGCCATTGCAGATATTGGCCACGAGAACGGCTACCTTCTAGCCGAGCTGGATCACCTTGGCTGCAAGAACCTTATTGGTGTGGACAAGAACCCGATAGTTGCCGAGAGGGTCATGTACCGGTCTGGCCGGAAGTGGAAGAGCTGGCCAAGGTGGATCACAGGCAATGGGCTCAGTTCTTTCCCGCCTGGTGAAGTGCGTTCCCTCCTTTGTCGTCATCTCCCTTCGTTTTCTAATCTCGTTCTTTTTGTTTTTGCACACTGCCCCACCACTGACACGCTTGCCCACCCCCCAGGTCCAGCAAGCGGTGATGGCTGGCATTGGTGAGAACCAGATCGTAGATATCTTGCAGCGAGATCAGGCTCAAGCGCTGGCATGCCACCGGCTGGTGTTCTGCCCGGCCATCAGCACGGGCGTCCTGCGGCCACACCTCTACTTCACCAAGCAATGGCGCATTGTTGACGAAGCGATCGTCAAGGAGTATGATCGATACTACTCTGTTCTGGCTGTGGAGCGAGGAATGGAGACGAATGTCAAGGACGACATCGACCTCTTCATCGGGCCCTTTAACGTAGCGCGGCCTCATCCTCTTCTCATTGACTACCTCGAAGACTGTCGTGGACGTATCGAACAGAGAGACTGGATTCACTTCGCCCAGGACAAGGACCTTTACAGTGCCTTTCTACGCACTGTCAACAAGGCCCTCAACAACTTCAAAAAGCAGCAACCGCCAGACTCCACAACGACAACCTCCTCCTCCGACGCCTCTTCAGCCCAGCCCCAACACTTCACCCCACCAAAACGACCACAATAAACTTTGGCATCAACCCGCTTGACTGCGGTCTTTTGCCTTCCCAAGGGCACCAAGATGGGACAGGCAGCTTCTGGTCACGCGCTACGTGGCGCCCGTGCCCTTGTCTTGGGAAAATACGATTCCTTTCGAAAGGAAAACTCAAGAGAAACGCAGGAGAACGATAAAGTAAACACAAGAGACAAAGAGACAACAACGCCACCCCGGGTGCATCTGGCCTCTGCTCTTGATCGCCCCCGGCTGGACTTAAGGCATATCGAGTGCACACACGTGAAGGGGTAACGAGGCAAGATGTTTGAGTCCATCGTCTCGGAAATCCTCACCAAGTACTTAGGCAAGTTTGTGAAAGGCCTAGACAAAGAGAACCTAAAGATCGCCATTTGGGGAGGAGATGTCGTGCTCAAAGATCTTGAAATTCGAGTGAGCGCCCTTGCGAGCTTCAATCTGCCCATCGCCGTTAAATCTGGTTCTCCCTTCTAGCCCCTCGCTTCGTTTCACTTCGACCCCTCTTCCTTACACCGCGGCTTGCCCTTCTTTTGCTGCCACCGTGCAGGCTTGCTGGGCGAGCTACGCTTGAAGATCCCGTGGTCTAGCATTCGCTCAGGACTGCTAAGCGAGCCCATCGTCATTGTGCTGCGCAACATTTTCGTCGTTGCGGCTTCCAACAATGAATATGTACGAGGCCTCTCGTCTCCCCTCTCTCGGCTCGGTCGGCCTCGAGTGAACAAACCCTTCATTAATTTCAAATAACGAAATGCCAATGTCGGCCACGCGAACTCCGGTTTCATGTCCTGCTGTTTGTGGTCTTGAATAGTTCGAAGTGGAAGAGGAGGAGAACGAGCAAGAGAAGAAACAGAAGAAGCTCGCGCAAGCCGAGCTGCTCAAGCAGCAGAAGCGGGATAAGAAAGGTGTGTACTAGTGAGTCGTCTGCACCACCATCTATGTCACTCGTCTTACCACGTTTGTTTCTGCACAGCCGCGGACCGGGACAACATTGTGCAGAAGCCGGAGGGGTTCGTGGCGCGACTTGTACAGAAGGCCATCGACAACATCCAGATCACCATCGAGAGGATTCATGTGCGATATGAAGACAATCGATCTGAGGTGCGTGCCATCCGCCCACCAATCTCTTCTGCACCATCTTAGCCTCGTCTCACCTTGCACGTATGGCCAACGCACCCTTGCCAGCACCCGTTTGCGTGCGGTTTGACGCTGGACCAACTCTCGGCTCGTTCAACCGACGCAGCATGGAAACCGGCCTTTCTCACCACCGAGCACGAGCTGGTGCACAAGGTAAACCAAACAACTTGTTGTGCTCTTCAAGTGAAGTTGAAGGACTTCTCATCATGGAATTCCACGCCACAATACACACTCACACAGCTGGTCGAGATCAAGAACCTGGCTGTCTACTGGGACACCGACGCCACTTTTTTGAACATTCATTCCGCATCTGAACTGCGCAAGAGACTTGACGAGCTGATCCTATCTTATGAGGACGCCAAGAAGGCCGCCAAAGCACCGCATTACATCGTGCGTCCCGTTACAAGCGAACTCAAGGTACAACTTTAATTTCTTGTTTTTTTTTCTTCTTCATTCGGTATCTTACATTCTCACACCATAACCTGGTGCAGGTCATTATCAACAAGCAAAAGCTGCCCCACATGGAGATTCCCAAGGCCACTATCAATTTTTTGCTGGAGCGCGTGTCGTTGGGCCTCGAAGAAGCGCAGTTCCGCGACATCATCGGTCTGCTCACCTGGTTCCAGCTCCAGGCCAAAGGGCGAAAGGTACGTCGCTACCAAGGGGACGAGCCCTGGCCCTTCCGAGGATGTCTGACTTGATGGCCTGTCCACAGTATCGCAAGCTGCGGCCACAAGAGCCACCCAAGACGAACCCCAAGGCGTGGTGGACTTTTGCCACAAACTGCGCACTGGCCGACATCAAGGCAAAGCGGCGGCTATGGACCGGAGAATACTTCACGGAGCGGCGGCGGGACCGGCTCGAGTACATCAAGCTCTACAAGCTCAAGCTGCGTGGCTATGAGCCCGCTCCCCGCCTGGCCGAGCTGGAGCGCAAGTACACCTACGAGGACCTCCTCTAGTACGCCTCACGCTCCTCCTTTGGATCCGGGCTTGTCGATGTTGGCTGTAACGTCTTACCTGAAACATGCGCTCGTTCGGCACAACTAAACATCACCAGCTTCCGGTCGCTGGCCGAGCTGGGACTCGACATCGCGCCGGAGAAGCTGCCCCACAAGCAGGATAACTCGGGCTGGCTGAGTTACTTTGGTTTTGGCGCTACGCCGACGCCCGAAACGTCGCCGACACACAACACGGTACGCCCTCGATTGGAAGGGGCGGATCTACTTGTTCAGCCACTCACCATAACGCTGCGTGATTGTGTGCTGCAGACGGCCGACAACTGGGACGCGATTCTGGGCATGGTCACGCTGGAGCAAAAGAGAAATATCTACGCGTCGATCGGCTACACGACCGACGATGAAGAGTCTGTCGTCATCATTCCAAAGGAGGTACGGTCGGGTGCCTGGCAGCCTAGTCAGAACATGAGAGAAAACTGAAGGCTACGACGTTGTCTTGTGCAGTACGTCCAATTCAAGATCAACTTCCATCTGACGAACGGCAAGGGCGTGTTCAAGGACATGGACGGGAAAGACATCCTCTTCGGCCAGTTCGACGAACTCGACGTCTGTGTGTCCGTGCGCCAGGGCTCCTTCTCCGTATGGTGCTCCCTCTTGCCGCTTATCTTTCGGTTTTTTCAGCGTTGGTCTGACTGAGGCCTGTACATGGACTCGTTCATGTCGATAGGCCGTGGCCAGCCTCGGCGGTGTCGGCCTTTACGACCGCTTCACGACAAACACCGCCTTCCCGTGCCTCGTGCGGCCATCGCGACGCAAGCAACACAAAAAGCGCAAGGAAGCAGACGAGGAGCCGACGCCCATCTTCACCGCCCGCGTCGACCTCAAGCCGCCAGACCAGCCTGGCCTGGACTTTGCCTTCCGCCTCACTCTAGGCGCGCTGGACTGCGTAGTGCCTCCGCGAGTCATCTGCCGCCTCGGTACGCTTCTCGCCAGTCAGCCACTGGCAGTGTCGATGGTGCGCCTTTCACTAACGCTTTTCTTCAATATAGTCACCTTCTTCCTGGACAAGATCGTGACGGACATCAAGGACCTGCGTTCGGCTGCCCAGAGCAGACTGCGCGCTCTGCGAAGCGCGACCAAGGCCCAGCTGATGAGCTTCTTCAGCTCCCGCAAGGCCTTCACGATCGACGTCGACGCCACAGCGCCGCTGCTCATCTGGCCGCAGAACTTCCAGGACCCGGACTCGCTCGCCCTGATCGGCGACTTGGGCCAGGTCAACTTCTCGACCACCAACCAGGGCGAGAACGACGAAAGCACATTCAACGAGAAGGAGGTTCGTCCGTCCGATCGTCTTGATCATGATGATCAAATTTCACTCACCGATCATCACTTGAGTGCAGGTGCATGAAGACGACTTCTACGACCAGTTCAATATTCGGATCTCGTCCGTGCAGGCCCTCCTGACCCCGTACACCTCCAACTGGCGGCCTGTGCTCAAGGTACACAACATCACCACATGGCAATGTGTGCTCGTGTTGGGGCACATCGATGTCGCTGACCCATTTTTATCCTTAGAAAAAGCGGAAGCCGGGCCAACCTCCCAGCCCCATGCACTTTGTGGAGAAGTTCGACATCAACCTCAAGTTTGGCATTTGCAAAGTGCTCTCCGGGCCCGACTTGGCCAAAGTCCTGTGCGTCTTGCCTTCTCCCCTAGTGATGGCTCCCCCTTGCTGACGAACCACGACAATGATAGCGTCATCGGCGATCTGCCATCGCTCAAGTTCTACCTGTCGCCCGTCAAGATATCGCATTTGATCGGGATGGTGCTTCGACTCTCTGACGATATCGATGAAACGCTCCGCATCGACCACCCGGATATCATCACCTTTGAAGAGGAGCAGGAGCGGTGCGTACTGCCGCTTTGTGGGAGTTTTTGTGTCCTGTTCCTAATCCCGCTTTTGCGTCGAATCCCTCACCAAAGGCTGGCCATCACGGAGATCAAAACCAAGCGGCAGCAGAGCCCGCAGGACAAGCTGCGCAACAAGATATTCGAACTCCGATTCACGGTGCCCAAGGTTGCGCTGGTGCTCCGCAACGTGCTTCTGGGCGAAAAGGAGGCCGACATCGTGACAGTACGGATGCATGGCGGCTTGCCTTGTCGAGTTTTCTTATTGCGCTAACTGGTGCCGATCGATGCCAGATCTCGCTCCGGGGCCTGGCGGGCCAGTTTGTGTACCGCAAGTTCGACATGGCCATCTTCGTCGGCCTGCACAACATCTCCGTCAAGGACATGCTGCAGGTGCGTGTGTGACCTCTCAACATTCTTGGCATTCCTTCCAAGCATGCCACACAAGTTTGTGATTCTAACATGAGAACAGGAATGGGGCCCCGAGTTCCGCTACTTGGCGACCTCCAAGCCCATGGTGCTCCCTATCCCGTCGCGAGGCCAGCAGGCCCCTGAACCCGAGGACAAGGGCAAGGAGCGCCAGCGGGAACAGAAGGAGCAGCCACCCCGGACCCGGCCCACCGAGGACGACCTTATCAAGGCCTACTACTTCATGATCAAAGAGGTACTGAGCCCTCCGGGTCATGCTCAGCGTGGGCCATTCTCACGCGGGGCTGGTGTCATCGTTCCAACAGCATTCGCCCGAGTATGAGCGAGTCGACAACCTTCTCCATGTCGTGGCCAACTCGATTCATGTCACCGTCAACCGCGAGACGGTCGTGTCGCTGCTGAATGCCCTCGACGTGTTCATGAGCCATTTGTGCGTCTTTTGATCACGTCCTTGCTCTCGCCGTGATGTGTCGAGGACATGACATCCTCAGAGAGCTGATTCGTGCCCGTTGATATCAGCAATCCCATGTACGAAGCGCGCAAGGCCTACCGACAGGAGCTCATCGACGCGGGGAAGGTCAAGCCACCTCAGAAGCCCGAATCGGAGCCCCCGCCCATGCGGCAACCCACGTCCCGCATGAGCACTCGGCACCTCCGCACCACCATCTTCAAGGTTGCTTACCCTCCTCTGCTTTCTGAACTCACCAGCCCCTGCGCAGAAAACTCACCTTTTTCCATTCTTATTTACACAGCTCACGGCGGTGCTGCAGCAGTTCTCGCTGACGCTCAACAAAGAGGGCAAGAAGATCGCCCTGTGCACGTTTGGCACGTCGTCTGTGCAGTACGACCACTACGACGAGACCTTTGCGCTCAAGGTACAGTACTCAATGGAAACAGGAATTATCTATTGGTTCGTTGTGTCTCGTCAAAGGCTCACGACGCACCACATTTCAGGCGATCCTGGGTAACGTCGACATCTACGATCTCACGCCCAATGCGGTCTACTACCACATTGCTGAGATTCGAGGCGAGAAGCTGGTCGAGTTCACGTTGGAGACCTTCAGTCGCAAAGAGAACGACTTCCCGGGCTATGACTCGCTGATTCATATCCTCTTCATCTTCCCCTTTCACCCCTCTTCGTGGGTGTATATATGTGTGTGTGTGTGTGCGCGCGCGTGATTTCATGACGCCCATCACTTGAGCTAAAGCCCTTAACTCGAACCTACGCGCGCGTATCAACTCGATCCACTTCATTGCGCTGCGCAAGTTCCTGCGCGAGGTTGCCAACTACATGGCCGAGTTGCAGGTCATGCACGGCCTCGTCTCCGAGGCAGCGCACAAGGTGGCCGAAGCGGCCTCAGAAGCCATGGAAAACCTCAAGAAGAACGGTAACCCCAGCCACGTTCTTCCCTCAGAGCTATTTTGTTGTCCTCAACACTCACCGACGCGCGGTCTGCAGTGATCAAGTACGAGGTCGTGGTGGTCAACCCGCATCTGGTCATCCCGCGCAACTCGGGCTCGTCGGAGCACGTCATCGCCGACTTGGGCCAGATCTCCATCTTCAACCAAGTGGACCCGCAGGCCGGCGAGGGCCGCTCGTCGCTGGAAAATATCTCCATTTCCATGAGCTCGATGAACGTGATGTGCGTCACGGAAAAGGTGCCCACGTCGAATCCGCATTACCAGATCATCAAGGACATCGACGTCATCCTCGAGATCCAGCGGCCCTTGGACGACAAGGACCACAACCATCCCGATCTCAAGGTGCGTGCGTCGGCTCTTGTGCACTCACCGGTGGCTGGAAAAGGTCATCCTCACCTTGCGGAGTGGTTCTTATTCTCCTCCAGATCTCGGGCAACATCTCGTCCATCGAGGTGTCGCTGACCGACTCGCAGTTCACCATGCTGCTCGGCATCTGGAAAGAGAACCTGATCGAGGGCCCTTACGCGCTGGATGACGAGCGTACGTCTCCCTCAGGACCTCCCCCGCTTTACTGCCACATGTCATCTCACTTGTTGGTCGATCATCTTTAGTGGCCCAGAATGGTCAGGAAGACGACAAGAAGAAGGTACATGGGCATAAGAAGAAACCGCCACAGGAGCCCTACATCGACATGCAGATCTCGCTCACCCTGGGCCGTCTTGCGCTTGAACTCACCAAAGACCCGTTGCCGGGCTTGTGCGTTCTTCCCACATTTTTTTGTTCCAATGTTGTAGGCTCATACGCGTCGTGTTTGTCCCGTATATGTTGTGCAGCCACACGCGGAAGGAGTCTTCGCTGTCGCCTTACCCAGAATCGATGGTCAAGTTCGACATGAGCAAGCTCAAGCTGCTCGTACTGCTCATGTCGAACGACGCCATTGTGGTTCGTCTCCGTTTCCATTTTACTTGTTTTGATTTTTCTCACGCCGGTTCTGCCTCTCGCTTGCCACAGGTCGAATTCGCGGCGCGCGACCTCAATCTGCTCGACACGCGTCCCACAGACAACCAGTTCCAGGTGCTGCTCTCGTTCCGCCACTGCCTGTGTGCTTGTGCTTGTGCGGGGATGCTCATGTATTGCTTCTCCCTCTTCTCGCTAAAACAGCACATCATTACGACCAACGGCGAGGACTTGATGAAGATCAAGGAGCTGGCCGCCCAGCAAAACGGCGAGGCTGACGGGCTCACCGATGCCGGGAGCGACCGCGGTGAGGCCGCCTCAGATGCGTCATCAGCTGCAGCAACGTCGAGCTCGAGCGCGGCGCCGACCCTTGCCTCCCTAATCGACAAGATCGACAAGGGCAAGGAGCGGGAGGGGAGCGAGGCGGGCGGAGGCTCGCCAGCTAGTGGCCGCCTTCGCTCATCGACGGGCGCTAAAGGCTCCGGCCGCGGCCTCCGGCTCAGCTCACCCAAGTCGTCCAAGGGCAGCGTGCGCGACAAGCCGGATAAGCGGCGGTATGCCAAGCACTACGCACCTGCAGCGTGAGCCACTTAACTCACACCTGTGTGTGTGTATGGCACAGGAAACTGCTGGTCCACTACGTGCGCAAGCCGGACGGAGAGCAAAAGATGTCGGCTGAGCTTATATGTGCGCAGGGCGTGGTGATTCCCGACGCCGTGTACAGCATCAAGGTTGGTGTTCTCCCTTTCTGCTCCCTTCACCGTATGGCCATGTGACTCACATGGGGTGCCGTCTAATGATGTGCAGGACTTTATCTGGCCCAAGATCGACGAACTGACGCACATTAACGACGAGCGGCAACAGCTTGCCGCGGCGCACACCACCCAGAAGCCTGAGTCAGAGACTTCGCAGCGATTCCAGGTTTGTCTTTCCTCTCCACGGGCCAGTGTGAGCGAAGAGGGGCGTGGGTTTAACGGTGAGGCGTGTCTGCAGATGTGGTTCCATGTGCGCGAGCCAGAGCTTTACTTCCTCGAGGACCCCAAGCGGCTCGATACGCCGCGTGTGCTCGTGCGGACGGACGTCATCTATCGCTACCTCACCGACTCGCATATCGACAACCTCACCTACGCCACGTCGCTCCTCCTCGAACGATTCGAAATACGCAAGAGCTCGTTCGGCGTACGTTTCTCTACGTTTGAACGCAGAACGGCTTTTTCGTTTTCGCTCTTTATCTGAGTCCCCCCCCCGGCTCCTCCCACAGGACTGCGGAGAGTCGATCCTGCCGCCGGTTGACCTGTCGTTTAACTATGAGCGCGTCGGGCCCAAGCTCGATGTCTATGCGCATGTGGACCCGATCAACCTCACGTTCTCCTACAAGGACTACCTCCTGCTCAGCAAGGTGGCCGTCGCGCTGGCACCGCCTTCGAACCCGGACGCCGACGTCAACACCTACAACGGGTCGGGGGCAGGAACCATGGCTGAGACGTCGCTCTCGTCGTCCCGGTCGAGCCCGAGTCCGCACACAGATCCCTTGATCAACTCGCTGACCAACATGCCGCTTTCCTCTTCCTTCACGGCCGTTCCGCTTAAGCGCTCGGGTGGCGGCGACCTGCACGAGAAGAAGAGTCTTGTGTTGGGCGGCACCTTCTCCGCCGGCGCGGCCACTGCCGGCGCCGGGACGGCCCTCACGGTCGAGGTCGAGAAGCCGCAGGGCGAAGAGCACAAGGCCCTCACCCTGCAGGACGTGCCCCTGGTCACGCAGACGGTGCGGCTCTCTTCTTGTTCACCATCAACGCGTCCGGCCCGTCCGGGTTGGCTAATCAGATTTGATTTTGCTCAAACACGTGGCACAGATCAATGTGGAGATCGGCAACCTGCGACTGTTCTTCATCAACGATTGCCGCGAGCTCGTGCCCCTGATCGATGCGCGCATCTCGTCCCTCTCGGCGCAGCTGACTCAAGTGACCCCGCAGGCATGTCGCCTCTTGCTTTTGTTCTGAAATTTGAAACCTTTTTTTGACGTTTTCAACTTTTTTATCATGCACAGATCGAAGGCTCCCTCAATTTCAAGCTGAAGGCTCAGTACTACAACGTGCAGTTCGCCAAGTGGGAGCCCGTCATAGAGCCCTGGGCGTGCGAAGTCCTCTTGGAAAAGACGTCGCTGGTGACGCTGAGGGGGCTTGAGGTGCTGAACATCAACATCACCAAGGCCTTCTTTGATACCATGGACTCCACCATCGAGACCTGGAAGGAGGACATGCGCAACGCCACCGTCAAAGACATGGAAGTGGTACGCGACAGGCCACAGACGACTCCACAACCCACAAGATTACTCGGTCTCATCATTTCATTCATTTCATGCAGGCCAAGAAGACGGCTGAAAAGCGAAAGGGCTTCTCGCCTCTGTTCCTGTCCAACATGACGGAGCAGCCCGTCCGCTGGTGGTTCCCCTCGGTATTGATCCAAGCTTGGTTCAGTCAGGTAGTAGTGCCTGTACTTACATGATCTTGGGGGGGGGGGTTGGGTAGCCCGTGGCGCGTGAGCCCAGCCGGCGCAAGCTCAAGGCAGGAGCCGTGATCCCGCTGCGTGAGGAGCTCCAGAAGTGGGCCGACGCCCCCGTCAAGACAACCAACTCCAAATACGCCAGCTCTGACTCTCAGCGGTACTCCTCCAGCTTTTGGCGCTCGATGTCAACCACTCAAGTCTAACTGTTGCCGCTTGTGGGGATTCGACGACAGGACGATCGCAATCGAGCTGTACAAGATCAACGAGTTCCGGCAGATCGGGAACCTGCCCCTCCACAAGGTGGGCAAGTACCTCATCCCGCTCCTCCCCGTGGAGAGCGAGGAGCAGGTCTACGCCATCTATGAGGTGGCGTTGGTCGACGGGAGCAAGATGCTGACGCTGCGGTCCAACATCCTGCTGCGCAACGAGACGTCGCTCATCATCGACGTGCAAGTGCAGCGATGGAATAAGACGGTGCACAACGAGCTCAAGTCGATGGCGCCGATGACTTCGCAGGCTGTGCCCATCTGGCCCTCCAAGACGCGCGCCAGCTCGGTCTGGTTCCGCCCGGCGGGCCTCACCGGCAAGGCTCCGCTCAGCGACCTCCTCACGGCCAAGGAGTCCGAGTGCAGTTGGTCGGAGACCGGCATCAAGTGCCAGGAGCTGGCGTCGCAGAACTGCGTCCTCAAGTGCCCGGCGCTCTCGGCCGAGGCTCAGCCCTGCTACTTTGCCGTCCACCTCGAGGTCCAGACGCGGCCCAGCCTCAAGTACGTCAGTCCCAACTCGGTCCGGCGCCAAGCTAGTGCTCACTGGACCTCTCATTTGTCATGCAGGGACCGGAGCGAGGGCGATCACGTGATCACGATCTCGTCTCCGCTGATCCTGGAGAACGTGCTGCTGTGCGACATGGAGTACGCGCTGGTCGATTCCAAGGCCGGCATGCAGCAAAAGGGCTTCCTGGCGCGGGGCGAACAGGTGTCCATCTACCAGCTCGACCCCGAGGCCGATCTCACGCTCACCATCGCCATTCCGGGCTACAAGCGGAGCGGACTGGTCAACATCACCGGCTCGTCCACGGCCAAGAAGATCGATCTGCCGCCGAGCCGGACCAACGCTCACCACCTCTACGTCAACCTGCACAACCGGTACATGCACGCCACACAAGGCCAGGGCGCAGGGTATATGGAGCCGTGCGAAGTGATGGTGACTGACCGAGAGGCTCTTCACCTTGTACAGAGTCAACTCGAAGGGCACGAGGAAGGTCTCTGTGTTTGCGCAGTTCTGGATGCTCAACCACACGGGCCTGCCCCTGTTCTACAAGCAAGTGCCGCCTGATCCCAAGGAGCACATGGGCGACATCAAGGTCGCCCGCAAGTACAGTGCCCTCGACAGCATGGACCCCAAGGACTGGTACTGCGAGAGCGGCGAGCTCTTTGGCGAGGTACTCTATTCAATTCTATGTTATTCTTTCTATTAATTATTTTCACTTTTGATTTTAAAAATTATTCACCTTGCCTTTGCGCGCACAGGGCGAGCATTTCAAGCAGCTGGCGCAACCGACAATGTTCGCGTACCACAAGCGCGACGTGGCGGGCAACAAGGCGTCGGTCATGATCGCCGACTCCAAATGGTCCAAGCCCTTCTCGCTGGAGACGGCCGGTACGACGGGTGTCGTGGAGATCCTCGACAAGGAGAGGACCTCCAAGAAGAAGCGCATCCAGTTCGAGCTCGGCGTCGACATTGACTTTGCGCCCTCCAAGGCACGTTATGTCGCTGCTGCTCTCAAAGCTTTGCTGCAACATTTGATCTCACGCACGCATGACACCAACACAGTACGGCCGGACCAAGGTGGTGACGTTCACGCCACGGCTGGTGCTGGTGAACCACATGGACGAGCCCCTCTATTACAAGCAGAAGGGCGCCAGTCCCGAGACCCAGTTCATCCTCCCGGCCAACTCGCGCCTCCCCTTCCACTGGCTCGACCTTAACCGAGAGAACCGCGAGATCCTCGTCTCGCGCGGCGAGGACTGGAACTGGTACGCAACATCCATTTATTAATTTCATTTGTTGGTATATGATATTAATGGCGCACACGGCACAGGACGGGCCCGTTCTCGGTGGACCGGATCGGCGCGCTGGTGATCAAGTGCCGTACGCGCGGAAGCGAGGTGTGGCTCATGAGGGCCGAGGTCAAGCTCGAGAAGGCGACCTCCTTCGTCATCTTCTACGGCGAGGAGAAGCTCCCACCCTACAAGATCACCAACTGGACCAGCTTCCCGCTCACCATCTACCAGAAGACGGTCGGCGTGCCGCAGGACCTGGCCTCCCTCGAGACCGTGCCCTACTGTTGGGACGCCCCGTCGCGGGTACGCCTCCGTGCCAACTCAATCTCAAGGTCATTCATGATCTCACGCTCACTCTACGTTTCACACCATCACTGTGTTGACAGAAACACGAGTTGATGGTGGAGCTGGGCTCGACGACGTTTGTGCACAGCTACAACTTGGACCAGATCAAGCTCCACAAGGTGCGGCGCGCCACGCTCCAGACCGTGGTGCCGGTCGACGGGCAGCCGCAGGAGATCGCCATCCAGGCCGAGGTCTTCATGGACGGGCCGACGCGCCACTTGAAAATTGTCGACACGCGCAAGTTCCCGCAGACGACCAAGCAGGGGACCAACGAGAAGGCCGAGGCGCTGCAGGAGCGCGTGGCCCACAAGCCCTCGACCAAGTACACGCTGCAGCTCAAGCACGGCCTCGGCATCTCGCTCATCGACGCCACGCCGCAAGAGATCGTTTACGTCTCCTTTGGCGATATCCACGTCGAGTACGGCTACTCGGAGGCCTACGGCGCGTCATACGCCACCTTCAGCGTCCAGCAGTTCCAGGTGGACAACATGTTCTACGCGACACCGCTCCCGGTGGTGGTCTTCAAGGAGCCCAATGCGGCCCCCTTCATCAGCATGCGCGCCGTCAAGCGCAACCCGACCGCCCGCGAGTTGGAGAAGAACAGGCAGCTGGCCTCGTCCATCGGTACTCAGAGCCCACATCACGAAAAGCCTGCGCGCCGGCGCTGTTTGCGCAGTTCTGACGTCTGATGTTGGGTTGGGATGGATTCTGTCAGATTATTACAAGCTGGCCGAGCTGAGCCTCAACGAGCTCGACATCTCCATCGAGGAGCAGCTCCTGCTCAAGCTGGTTACATTCTTCTCGCTCAACATCTCCAACTGGGGCAAGACCGAGCAGACCGTAGAAGAAGTCACCACCACGTACGTCACCTCTCTTTCTCCTTTCACTTGGTGCTTCATGTGATCTCACGCAAAAGACCGTTGGGGCGCCCACATGTCAACAGCAACAACATCGGCAATCTGGTGCGTCCCACGTCGGCGTCCGAGGCCACGAAGCTCTACTTTGAGCGGCTCACCATCAACCCGATCGCGCTTCACGTGACCCTCATGACCACACCCAACACGCCCTCGGACGAGTACGCCTGACCTGTTCCCCTCACCTGTCTCGACTCGGTTCGTCGACGGCTGACCTTGCTCTCGTTACCACTACGACAACAACAACAGGGAGAATCCTGTGCGGTGGGCCTTTGGCGTGCTGGGCTTTGGCATCAAGATTCCCGACATCGATCGGGCGCCCATCCGGCTCAACTGCCTCGACATCCACCACCCGTTCGCCACCTCGCAAGAGCTCGTCCAGCGACTCTCGTCCCACTACATGCGCCAGGCCATCCGTGAGGTGAACTGTTCCTTCCTCCCTTTTTTCTGCCCGCCGGCTCGTTGCTGACTGGCGTGCCGGGCACCGGCGAGAGAACAGGCCTACAAGGTGCTGGGCTCGTTCGACTTTTTGGGCAATCCGGTGTCGCTGGTGAGCAACTTGGGGACGGGCGTCAAGGACTTCTTCTTCCAGCCCATCCAGGCCTTTGCCACGAACCCGAAGGACCTCGGCGCCGGCGTGGCCAAGGGCGCGTCGTCGCTCGTGAAGAACTCGATGGTGGGCGTCACCAACTCGCTCAGCAAGGTGACCGACACGGTGGCCACGGGCATCACCAAGATCTCCGTCAATCACCAGTTCCAGTACGCTGCCCCTTCCTCTCGCCCTTGTCTTGAGGCATTGCTTATCGTCCTCGCCCTCATCACCTTCATCATCGACGCCGTCAGAGAGGAACGCGTCCAACGCATTCGAGAGCAGCCCACCAGCGCGGGACAGGGTCTCCTGCAGGGCGCCAAGAGCCTGGGCAAAGGGCTTGCCTCTGGTGTCGCCGGCGTCTTTGTACGTTGCATCGCCTTCTGTCCACTTTTCCGCGGAAGCGATGTTGTGACAATAACCATCTCTGCTCTCTCTGCTTGGCTTGGCGGTGCAGGTGGACCCCATCGTGGGCGCGACCAACAAGTCCTCCGACGGTTCCCATCACTTCTCGCCGGGCGGTTTGGCCAAAGGCCTCGCGACGGGTGTCCTCGGGTACGTGCACTTTTTCCAAGCGACTCCATTTTGGGACTACTAGACGCCCAAAAAGTCAGTTTCTATGGCAACCATTTGTGCTGATGACGATCGTGCTGGGTTCTTCTTGGCGTGAGAAGAGTGGTGGTGAAGCCGACGGTGGGCGTACTGGACTCCTTGACCAAGACGACGCAAGGCGTGCGAAACCAGGCCGACTCGTCCCACGCGCACTCGCGCGAGCGCGTGCGCCTGCCCCGTTACATCGGGCAGGACAAAGTCATCCTCGTACGAGACCGCTTATCTTCATCATCCTTGTTTGTGTAAGCGAACGTGTGGCTGATGACTTGTCTCCATCCCTCCTTGGCGCAGCCCTACTCGGAGCTCAAGGCCACGGGGCAGTTCATCCTCTACACGCTCAAGAATGGCGCCTACCAGTCCGAGTGGTACCGGTTCCACGAGCGGTTCGACGACCAGCGCCGCGTCTTGCTGGTCTCTAACAAGTACGTTCTATCTCCTGCGTCCCAAACACGCATGCACACGCGCACCGGCCGCACACGCACACACGCGGCCCGGGGAGCCCAACCGCTGTTCGCGTGTTTTGGGCCCGTTGGCTGGCACCTCCGACCTGTGGAGGTCGTGGGCGACCAAATTTTCGTGGTTTGGGGTTCCCAAATTGACTTCCTTTTTCTGAGGGCACCAATGGCTTTTTGGCTGTTGCGTTTGCCTAGCCCCTCGGCTTGGCTTTGGTCCTGCATTCTGGCCCTTTGTCTTGTCGCACACACCACACCAAGTGCTAGCTGGCCTTTGTGGCCCTTGTTGTACTGCTATGCCCCCCTTACAAGGGCCCAGTGCTGGTTGAGCGTGACCTTTCACGTCGGGTGTACTTTTCACACACGACTGCTTCCTCACGTGACGATACCCGCACACACCCCGGCCACATCTGCTCACCGCATTCTCTGGCTGTGTTATTACTGCACGACCACCATGACTGCTCCGCAGGGCGGTGCTTTGGGTCAACGCTGAGGATGGCAACTGCAACAAATACAAGCAAGAGTGGCGCATCCGCCTCGAGCGTACGGCGCTTCCCTCCCCCCCCCTCCTCTTTCCCTCTTCCCTCTACTCTCTTTAGCGCGCTCACAGGGAGACAAGGGGCCATTGCCTTTATTCTGCTCATCTTGTTATTTTCTTCGGGAGAGATTCAATTTTTCTGGTTGCACCCTTGCAATAATAATAGCGCCAGGCCATTTACCAAACTACGCCTTTGTGTGCCATGCCTGCACTACAGGCCTGAGCCACGAGGGTGGCGTCGAACGTGTCCCAGGACTCGGTGTGCGGCTTGTCGGGTCACCGAGCCCCAAGGCTCGGCTCTACGCGCTGACCGCGGGCGCGACGGCCTACGCGGTCTCGTCGGCCATGACGTCGTCCCTCTCGGCGGCGTCCTCACAGGCCGGGACCGACCGCGGCGCCGTCATCCGCCACGTGCCCATCGCCGACCCGCAACTGCTGGAGGAGGTCTACCAGGGCATCATGCAGGCCATCAGCGACGAAGTGCTGGGCGACCACAAGTGGGACGAAATCATGGCCTACGCTTAGGCCACTTTTTTGGTCTCGTGTGTACGCACCGGCCACATGTGCGCGTCGTGACGGGTCTTGTGGTTAAAATTTGATGTTCACGTCATGAGCCATCTCTGGCCTTTTATGTCGACTCAGATAGAGTTTAAGTGAACCTGCCCAATGGCGGCGCTTGTCTTCCTCTGCTGTCCATCTCCTTTCCTCGCGACTCCGGTGGTTTTCCATGTCCCTCGTTTCCGGACCCTTGACAACTCGTGGTTGTCGCTTCAGCGAGCAGCTGGAAGTGGCGCCAGTCAACAGGGCCCCCACAGCAGCTGCCTGCCACCTCGTCTCTGCTCAGGGTCCCGCCAAAACGCCATCTCCTAGACCCCACCACCGGTGCGCCCTTCTGGTGAGTTTATATCTCTTCATTCTTCATCGCCCAACCATCACTGCAACACTACACAAGCTTGCTTTTGAGACAGACCAAGTCACTATCCTATCTCACTTCACCGAGCAGCCAAAACTCGTCGGCCACTTCAACCACAACCACAGCGTCGCCCACCACACTACACCACAGCCGCGTCTGTGCAAGCAAGTCTCTTTGGCCAACCCAGCTTCTCGCCTCCTCTGACCCACACAACTGGTCACTTTTTCTCTATCGGTCAGCCTTCAAATCAAAGGCACAGAGCAACCAACGCGTCGCATCTTCTTGCAGCTTCTGTTGGGCAACACCTGAGGACTCGACAGCCGGTTCTGCGCGCACTTCAACAGCACTGTTGGCTTCGCGGGCACCCTCCATGAAGCGCGAGACCAACGCCGAGGGGACAGTGGGCGCCAGCGCGGGCAAGCTCGGACCGCGCGTCGCCTCTTTCAAGCGGCCGCGGCGCGGTGGTGCTCTTTCAGCTGCGCTGCAGCTCTTCCCTTCGGACGAGGGCATCCCTCGCGAGGTTGTGCACCAGGACATTCACGAGTGGCTCGAAGTGCTCAACAGCGCAAGCAGGGCCCGCGCCCAGGCCCAGCACGGCCTTGACTTGGACTCCGACCCTCCTGCTGGCCTCTACGTTCGGCCCGCGCCTGACCAGCACGACACGTCGAGTTCAGAGCCCTCGGACCTGCCTCGACCCGACTCGAGCTATTTCACGACGCCTCGCCTGGCCGTCGCCTCGACATCACCTTCTTCTTCAGCGGCCGCGCCTGACCGTCTCCCTTCTTCTTCTTGCCCCGCGATGCCGAGCCAAGGAGACCAAGGCGCTTCCCTGTAGTTTGCCACGTGGCGGGACTAGTGTGCCTCGGCCTTGGCTTGTACAGATTTGTTCATATCTCCTCCACTGGTTACATAAAGGCGTGACTATATTAGCTCTTTCCATTCCCAGTTGTGCGCAATGCAACCACCAATGGTGTGTGGTCTTCCTCTTTCTCAGTCAATCTCCAATAATCCGGAGACGAATGACCGCTTATGCATAGACCAGATGATCCTTCACTACAACTCGTCGTGCTCTTCATATTCCTCCGTCTCTTCTTCGTAGTCTTCATCGTCGGCTGTCTTCTCTTCATCATTCCAGTCATCTCGCACCTGCTCAAGGAAGTTGCCGAGCGAAGATGACACCGAGTGCGGGTCGAAGTAGTCGTGTATCGACACAACCAGGCCGTCTTGGTCCAGGACGAACTCGTATACGCCTGTGTCCACCACGAGCCAAATGAGAGGATCGCAAACAGCAAGAGAGGAAGCAGAGGAATACCTGGCCACTCAATACTGCTGGTCTGGTGGTCGTCCTCATCGAGGTGGAACTCGAAGCCCCAGAGCTCGTGCTTCTGGGCTCTCTTCACCTCACCGCTCTTGTGGTATTCGACCACACAACGACCTGGATTGCATGCCGTCAACCATCAGGAATGAGCCTGGAGATGCCGCCGTGTGTTGGCACAGTCGCACCTGAGTCAGCTACGTGAGTGTCTGCTGTGAACAAGTAGCCGCCGTTGTAGTCGAAGGTACGCCTCTCCAGCTCGAGGTCAAGCAGGATGCGCTCAGGACAGCGCAAGAGTGACGCCAGAGGGTAGGGCCTTCGCAACTCCACGTCGCGCGAGAGCAAGTCGTAGAGAACGAGCATGTTGCTGTTGTTCAATGCCGCTTGAATCTCTTCGCATCGCTCCGTTACGCGAGATGCATGGTCCATGGAGCTGGCCGTGTTCAGCTCCGCTGCGGCGCGTTGAAGGTGGGCACGTTGCTGACTGATCTCCGCGGGCAGGGCAAAGAGGAGCATGACTTCTGTGAGCGAGTAGTAGTTCCGCACTTCGGTAAGGCGCACCTTCATGCCTCCAGCGATAGTCTTATCTTCGTAACGGTCTTCGGTGCCTCCTCTCCGCCAAGACGCGGTGCCGACGCTGTAGGCGTCGTAGACCACCTCTTGGCCCTGGCCTACCCATCCCATCCACTCGACGTCTTCAACGAAGTCGGCCATAAAGCGCCAGCTGTATGCAAACTCGACCACCACTTCCTCTTCTTCCAACGTTTCCGTCTCGTCCTCTGGCGGTTGGACCAGCACTGCACCCAGCTCGATACGGGCATTGGGCATGGCAGGCACGAGGGCTTCGAGTGCGCTCAGGTAGTCCTCAGCTCTCATCTCAGGCAATGGTTCTGGTTCTTTCATCACGAACTTGTCAACATCGAAGCACTCGCTGGCCAGGAAGTCTATCTCGCGGCCATTCCACGCGTCAACGCAGGCGGAGATCTTGAAGCGCACTGCCTCTATCATATCCGTCTGTTCTGGTGAGGTTCCAGCGTTCGAAGTTGTCGTCGTCCATCCCCAAAGGGAAGCGTGGCTTGTGCTCAGCGCTAGAGCAAGAAGTAGGCAGGCCAGACGCAGTGGCGTCCACAACATGTTACTCGAAAGGACGCAACCTTTTTCCTTATGATTTCTTTTGTTCTTTCTCATTCTGAATACCTGGAATTTCGCCACTCGCCGACACACGCAAATCATCTGCAGCTCGAGTGAAGCCATAGAACGATGCTGCGCTCTGGATCTCTGCTGAGACACTCAGGTAATGATCTTCCGCGAGCTTCGCCCATCTTGGCCTGTCTGCAGTTTTATCCCTAATTCGATGCGATTTGTGTGCACCTGTTTGCTGCGGTCTTGCATCAGCAACTTCCGCGAGCACACCGGTCGTGCGACTGCAGCCCCGCAGTGGTGCTTCTCGTCTGCTCGCGGAGCCATGGCGCATGACGACTGCGGTACGCCGCGGTGGACTGGGGACGACAGCCTACTCCTTCACGCGAGCCCGCGGCCTGTCGCAGCACCGCGCACCGGTTGGGTCTTCGACCTCGGTGGCGACCTGGCGCGGCAGCTCCTGGCGCGACGCTGGGGCCGTGGCCAGCCGCGGCGGCCGACGCCACTTCCGCTCGGCCACGCCTGCCGCCGCGGCGGCAGGCGATGACGGCAAGGATGACGAGTTCCGCGAGGAGAGCGACGATGAAGGCGACGACGATGACGACGACTTTGGACACGAAGACGAAATGGCCTCCAAGAGCATGCCCCTGCAGGGTACCCTTCTCCTAACATGACGCTATGATCTAGAGAGCAACTTGTCTGTTAACTCTTCTCTTGCTTTCTCATCCTAAGTCATGGTAAAGACCGTGACGACGCCCGAGAAGGTCCTCATCGTGCCGGTGATCAAGACGTCCATCATGCCCGGTGCGTGGCTGCCGCCCTCACTAAAGGCTGAACGGTGCGTCAGCTGACGCTAGAGAGTGCACTCTCTCTCTCTCTCTCGGCACGCAGGCACGATGGGACGCGCCACGGTGCGCGACCCCGAGTTCTTGAAGGAGCTGCAGGAACTGCGCCAAAAGTATCCCTCGCCCTACATCGGCCTCTTCATCGTGAAGGACGCTGAAGAGGCCCAAAAGAAGGGTTCGTCTTTTCTTTGGGGGATCGAGTCCCACCGACGACGTTCCTAATCTAAACAAGGCTCTTATCTGATGACGTGGCTTTCGTGTGTGTATATGTGATGCGGCCAACAGGCGTTCAGATCACGACGCTGGACCAGGTCCACAAGATCGGCGTGCTGGGCGTGCTCACCAACGTGGTGCCAGTCAAGGTCTCGCAACAGAAGGACGGCGTCGTGGGCGTCATCCAGTTCCTCTCCGTCCACAAGCGCATCCAGATCGACGAAGCCGTCCCCGGCACGAAGCGCCTCGTGGCCAAGATCACCGAGCTTCACGTGCGTCCCTCCGTTGCTCGGCTGCGCTGTCCAAGCGGCTCGCTGACTGTGCGCATTACAGGACAAGCCGTATGACCCCAAAGACGCCGATATCCGGACCTTCCAGGCCGAGCTCGAGGCCATCGTCCACCGCATCGGTTCCAAGGTGCGTTCTGACAGTCTTGTTGTGGTGATGATGACAACGATGACGGTGATGATGACGACGACGTGATCGCGTGGACAGGGCGACGTGTTTGCGCGAGACAACGCGGCGCAGCTGCTGCTCAACTTCTGGACATTCCACAACCCGCTCAACGCGGCCGAATCCGCCGACTTTGTGGCGGGCATCATGACCCACATCGCCCTCGACGACGCCGCCATGCAGGCCCAGCAGGTGCCATTCAGCTCTCTTTTTCCCTTTCTCTCTTCCCACCTTCAGGCCTTGTGCTCACCCACGCCGCCGGCGCTCAACGTGTGCAGGAAGTGATCGAGGAGCTCGACGTGACGGAGCGCCTCAGGAAGACGCTGTCAATGACCAAGCGCGAGCTCAACCTGTCGGATCTCACCCAAAAGATCAAAGAGTGCGTTATCGTCGTCATAGTCGTCTTCATCTTCGTCATCATCATCATCGTGAGTCTAACCCTTGCGTTGGCGCACAGGGACATCGCGGCCAAGATGGAGGAGCGGCACCGGCAGATGAACCTCCGCGATGAGCTCAAGGCCATCCGCACCGGTACGCGCTTTAGCCGCACGTCCTTTCTTTGTCTGTGTTTTTTCGACCAACACACCAAGATCGTCGTGTTGCTTCACCTGGGCAGAGTTGGGCCTCGAGCAGCCCCAGACGGAGACGCTGATGGCCAAGTTCAAAGAGCGGATCGCCGACAAGAAGGTCCCCGAGCACGCCATCAAGGTCATCGACGAAGAAATGGTTCGTCTCGCCCCTCCTGCAGACGTCTGCATCAGCGAGACCGCGGCGCGCTCACATACAACACCACAACCACACAATTCCCGCGACCGCAGGAGAAGTTCCAGCACCTGTCGCCCAGCTCGAGTGAGTACAACGTGGTGCGTACCTACCTCGACTGGCTCACCACGCTGCCCTGGGACACCCTGACCACGGACAACCTCGACATGCTCCACGCCGAGAGTACGTCGACTCTGCTGCCTTCCCTCAAGGGCCTTTGACGACTGACGACACTGATGAACTCTGATCAGAGGTGCTCGAGGACGAACACTACGGGCTCAAGGACGTCAAGGAGCGCATCCTCGAGTACATCGCCGTGGGCAACCTCAAGGGCGAGGTCACCGGCAAGATCATCTGCCTCGTCGGCCCGCCGGGCGTGGGCAAGACCTCCATCGGCAAGTCCATCGCCAACGCCCTCCAGCGCGAGTTCTTCCGCTTCTCCGTGGGCGGCATGACCGACGAAGCCGGTACGCTCTCCCGTCCCGCCTCGCGCTGTTCTCTGCTGGGCTGCCCTTCCCTTAGCTGTTCAAACACCACACGTGGCTCGTGTGCAGAGATCAAGGGCCACCGCCGCACGTACGTGGGGGCCATGCCGGGCAAGCTGCTGCAGGCCCTCAAGCGCGTCAAGACCTCCAACCCTGTCATCCTGCTCGACGGTGCGTCGCTGATGAAGAAGATGATGACGATAAACACCTGCTGCCCTGGTGACGCTGACGCTTTATTGTGGTCATCAGAGGTGGACAAGGTGGGCACGTCGAGCTACAAGGGCGACCCGTCGTCGGCGCTGCTCGAGGTGTTGGACCCGTCGCAAAACACCAAGTTCTTGGACCACTACCTCGACGTCTCCTACGACCTCTCTAAAGTGCTGTTCATCTGCACGGCCAACGTGCTCCACACGATCCCGCGGCCCCTGCTCGACCGCATGGAGGTGATCCGCCTCTCCGGCTATGTCGAGGAGGTTCGCCATCGTCACCGTCAACATCATCTTTATCGTTGCAGTGATGTCGACTCGGCGGCCGCTCATTCGTGCGTGATTTTATCTGGACCGGTCACAGGAAAAGGTGGCTATCGCAGAGAAGTACCTCGTGCCCAAGGCCGTCACCGAGGCAGGCCTCTCGCAGGTGCGCTTCCTTCACACCGGCGGTGATGACGACGCCGAAGAGAATATTGACGATGGTGATGATGGCGATGATGGCGATGATGGCGATGATGCGCAGATCCAGGTCAAGTTCCAGAGAGAGGCCCTCCACAAGCTCATCCACTCTTACGCCCGAGAGGCGGTGCGTCGCCCCAACTTACCATCAGAAAGATGATGATGAAGATGATGAAGATGGCGACGATGACGACGATAGGGCTCACATCACGTCGCCTTGTCATCATGTTCTGCAGGGAGTGCGCAACTTGCAGCAGCAGGTGGAGAAGATCATGCGCAAGGTGGCCCACCAGGTCGTCGTGGAGCAGGAGAAGGCCGCCGGCGAGGGCGGTGAGGACGAGAAGAAGACAACGAAGAAGAACACGACAAAGAGCGGCCGGAAGAAGTCAACGCAGGAGCAGGCCGACGAGAACGCGCAGCCGGGCTCGTCGGAGGGGCTCGAGCTCAAAAAGGACGCCGAGGGGGCCATCGTCATCGAGCCCGCCAGCCTGAGCAAGTTCCTCGGCAAGCCGCCGTTCTCCACCGACCGCATCTACCAGACCACGCCCCCGGGCGTCGTCATGGGCCTCGCCTGGACCTCCATGGGTGCGCCATTTTTTGATTATTTAATTCTTTATTTAGTCTATTCATTTCTTTTTAAAAAATTCTAATTATAACATTTTTCATATATATTTTAATTTCCGTATGTTTTAACTCACAGGTGGATCGACGCCGTACATCGAGACGGTGGTGGACAAGCACCAGTTGAAGGCGCGAAGGGAGGAGAAGCGGAAGCGCCAGGAGGCCAAGGGGAAGGAGCGGCTCGAGAAGCTGCAGAAGCAACAACAGGCCGAGGACAAGGAGAAGGCCGTCGGCGCGACGACGGAGGACGACGAGCAAGAGGATGAAGCGGCCGGCAGCGGCAGCGGGCGGCTGATCACGACGGGCCAGATGGGCGAAGTGATGCAGGAGAGCTGCTCCATCGCCTACACGTGCGCCAAGATCTTCTGGAACAAGCTGGCCGGCGTCCACAAGCAGAGCTCGGCCACCACCTCGACGTCGACGTCGACGTCAACTTCGACCACATCGTCGTCGTCGTCATCGTCATCCTCCAAGAGGGGTCGCGCCAAGGCCGCCACCGCAGAGGCCCCAGAGGGAGGAGAGTTTGACGAGGCGTTCTTCCGGGACGCCACTCTCCACATGCACCTGCCCGAGGGTGCCACGCCCAAGGACGGGCCCTCGGCCGGCATCGGTCCGCTCGCCCTTGGCCCTCTTCTCTAACTTGCCCTTGCTTCTTCTTGAACTGACAGAAGCAACTCGACAGGCATGGTCTCGTCTCTCCTGTCCCTGGGGCTCGATCGGGCCTTGCCGCAGGACGTGGCCATGACCGGCGAGATCACCCTCACCGGCAAGGTCCTCCCCGTGGGCGGCATCAAGGAGAAGGTGCGCCTCTAGTTGGATCCAATTTTATTTCAACATTGACTTATGCCGCTGCAGGTCATCGCCGCGCGCCGGGCCGGAGTCAAGAAGCTGGTCTTCCCGGAGGGCAACCGGAAGGACTGGGAGGAACTCGAACCCTTTTTGCGCGAGGGTGCGCCTTTTTCCCAAGAGAGTGGGGCCAAAAGGCAGTTGAGGCAAAACGTCATCTCACACTCGGTTAACCCTTGCGTGTGCACAGGGCTGACGGTCAACTTTGTGGACTACTACTCGGACGTCTTCCAGGCAGTGTTCCCCGACGTGCCGCCGAAGTACCACCAGGCGCTTCGTCGCTCCTCGTCGTCCTCCTTGTAACGGCCACAGCTGCATAGACCACCAGCTTTTTTACATTTTCTATTTTGTTTTTATTTTATTTTGTTTTGTTTTTAATTCGAGCGCATTTTATTGCTGTTTTGATCAAACAGCTCATAGACCGCTATCGGGCGAGTTTTGGCCCTCTTCGTCCAAGACGTGGCCGAGCTCGAGCGCGCTTGGCCCTCTCTTCTTGTGTCGTCGCCACGCCAGCAGCAGCGCCGCCACGATCACCGCCAACACGAGCGCGACGGCCACGGGGATCGCCACCGCCGTGGCCACGATCAGCGCCGTGTTGTCGTCGCTTCCGTCGCCTCCGGACTTGGGCGAGCCGGAGAGCAGCACGCCCAAGCCCAGGCTCGGGTCGTAGTACACCGACCGGTTGAAGGCGGGGAAGCGCAGCTCGAGCGCGAAGAAGCTTGTGTTGTTGCTGTCGTTCGTCTCGACGAGGACGAGGCTGTGGTTGATGCGCGCAAGCTCGCCGTCGATGTAGGCCACGTCAAAGAGCTCCACCTCGACGACGGCGCTCTCGTCGAGCTGCACGATGTAGGTCGTCATCTCGAGCTTGGGCGTGTCGGCCCTCTTTGTGATCGTCTTCTCCGCCGTTGCGTCGCTGGAGTTGATCAAAAGGTTGGAGAGCGCATAGCGCAATGTAAGGCCGCCGGCGCCTTTCGTTGCGTCGTAGGAAGAGACAGTGAGGTTGATGGACCACTTGAGCGCGCCTGCGCGAACGCTAAAGTTGGTGCCGGCAAAGGCCCAGGTCGTCCCACGATCAAAGAACGTGTAGGCCTGCGCCACGTTTGTCGAAGCATCAAGCTGCGCGCTGTACACGTAGGTCGTGGTTGCGTTGGTGGCCACCTTTGTCACGTTGTAGTCTGCATTCACATTGGGGTTGCATGTTAGCGACATACGAACGTAACCGTCAGTGATGACGCTCGAGTACCGGTGGGCGCCGAGCTGGACGAGTTGTTGCCCACCGTCAGGCTGGTGAGGTTGAGCTGTACGGCCACGTCCTTGCTCGCAGCCGATTCTGCTACAAATCATGAATAAGCGAAGGCTGCATCTCAAGTGGCTCTTAGAGCGCACCTGTGGCGGTGCCAGAGACGGAGACGGACGGAGTGCTTTTGCTGAAGGTGGCTGTCGTGTTGACCACCGGCAAGATCAAGAGGGTAGATGGCGACGTCGATGCCGGGCAGTCGTCTATGTGTGAACACACATGTCAGCGAGCGAGGTCACGCGCATGAGAGAGCAGAGACGGTTCTACCGCGACGCGCAGGCCCGCCCGAGGTGGAGAAGGAGGTGAGGGGCAAACTGGCATCCGATTGAATTCTCGCACAGCACGAGCTGCTGCCCTGGCATTGAAACCCTGAGACAAAAGAGACGCATGCATGAATGTGGGACGCGAAAGGCTCCTTTTCCGTCCCCGCGAAGCACGAACCTCTTGTGGCCAAGAGGGACGTGTCCCGGCCGGTGCGGATGTCGACAGCTGCATTCTGAATCCATTGGCCGCCGGTGGCCAGATCGATACCTGCACCCCACCAATGATCGAACATCACCTTCGGAAGCAGGAGGAACACATCGAGATGGGGAAGGGGATGATCGTACCCGTGGAAGCCCCGCTGATGACGATCGTAGCGAGGTCTAGCTGTTGCCAGGTGACAGACAAGTCGGGCGTGTCGAAGAATACTCCTGTGGAGCCACACAAAAGCGTCCTTTCGGTCATCGATTCACTCAACAAGAACACTCTCACTACTGTGGCTGGATATTGATTGTGCACGAACCAATGCCGTTGTAGACGTCCAGACGCACCTGTTTGCTCTGCCTCCACTGCGCCGCCGCAAGGGAGAAGCGTACCGCTTCATGCGTAAGTGCAATGGAAGAAAGTCAGTGACTTGCATTTGCTTCATGTAATTGGGTCTTGAGTTGCGCGAACGTACCGACGGATAGGTCTCGAGGCGCACCCTGCGCGCCGGAGACGGAGACATTGAGCAGGCCGCCCTGGGCGTAGGTGCCGTTGGTCAGCACGATGCCGGTGAACGCGTCTGATCCGGTGATGCAGGTCACGCTCTGCGTTGAGGAGGTCCACAAGCCGCCGTTGACGGCCACGCCTGGTCGACGAGACGTTTGTCGTCAGCCTATGTACCGAACCGCCCCCCCCCCCAAATGACCTGGTGGAGGCCGAACCATGGGCGCTCGTATTCGTCGTAGGAGACGCGACGATGTTTACGTCGGCTCCTTGCTCCCATAACGACAAGTTGCCAAGCTGGACTCCTGTTACATGCGAGAGAGAGAGAGAGAGAAAGTGTTTTGTTGATCTTTCTTTGCCCAAAAGGTCGCTGGAAAGCAGCAAGAGTGGGTTTTACCGCTGGACCCGTTCATCAGGGTGAAGGAGGCGAGGGCCATCTGACGCCATTGGCCCAGACTGGACATCAACACAGCTGTCACACAGAGTTATATTGTCCCACACAGAGTTGGTCTCACGCCTGGTATAGTGAAGCCCGAACACACACACACACAAGTCCCGGGGGAAAGTAGTACCGTGGCCGTCATTGGAACCCACGAACTCGGCCTTGGCGTTTTGGTTCCACTCGCCCCCCTGGCTGAACACGATGCTGGAGTCACCTGTATGTGTGTACGATCGTGTGGATTGACCCTGGTGTAAGCCGCTCATCGCTCGCTCTTGCCCTCATCGGCTTCACGCTCTAAGGCTCGAACACGCACCACCTGTATTCGTCACGTAGAGATTGCCGAACTGATTCCACACTCCCGTCGACAAGAACTTGACTCCTGGACGCACACGAATAAACTCGTCCGTCAAACACGAGTTCATCACCAAAATCAGATCAACGCAATGTTTCGGCCGGAAAGCGCACCAGGTGGTGAGTTTCTCGATATGTTGATATGGAGCTCGCTGTATTGATTCCAGACGCCTTGTCCGGCCAAGAGGAACCCTGCATACAGTGCTCCACAGACCAACGCCCGCACACGCAAGCAAATTCCACAGAAAAAGAAGAGAATTGATCAACTTTGTCTGCACCTCCTGGTGAGCGAGTTGGTGTGCTAGTGAAGGTTCAGATGGGCACAAACCGAAAACCATGAAGTTCTGAACTGAGAGCGTCACCGTGGTGCCATTGGAGCTCTGCCACAGGCCAGAGATGTAGACTCCTGAGGAGGAGGGGATCACACCACCAGGGCCCCGATCAGACGTTGCCTTTCCGTTCTCCGTTGTGCATGCGCCAATGCGTACCGCCAACCCCATTCCCGGAATCAACGCCCGTGGAGGCGACGGTGATCGAGACGTTTCCTTCCTGCTGCCATACGGCATCCCTGCCACTCAGGCGTACGCCTGCCACACCACGCACGCACAGGGAGCAGGCGCAGTTGGTTCTCTCTCTTCTTCTCCAGCTCGCTTGAGGAATGTATGTGTGTGTACCGGGAGCGCCCACCGTGCGGATGTCCAAGTTGCCAGATTGAACCCACTTGGTGTTGTTTTGGAGCAAGATTAGGGCCTCTGATGGTGTCGTACACGCCCAGACGGGAAGAGCACATTAAATCCACTAGTCTTCCAATCAACATAACACAGAGGCGCGTACGGTTTTTGTCTTTGGTGGAAGCGTAAGAGATGGACAGATTGCCTCTTTGCAGCCAAGTCCCGCCAGAGCGCAGGTCGACAGCTGGAGCAGATAAGACACGCACAAGAACGGAGCAATCAGCGAGTGCGCGTTGGCTCTACCTCTGGCCAATGACAAGACCAAGAACAAGAGAGGGAGAAAGAGAGGGAAGCACCACCTGGGACGCTGATGTTGTTGCAGATCATTTCCATGTTGGCCACTTGCTTCAAGACAGGCGAATATCCAGGTGCCAGCTGGATACCAACTGTTCCCACAGCATTAAATTAGAATTTAAAACAATGTTTAAATGCGCATAGCAGGGGTGGGCCAAGAGCGTACGGTTGTGGAGCTTCAGCACGCCGGTCCCGTTAAAGGTGAGCGTGCTCAAACGAACCACCAGCCAGTAACCCACCGCTCCAGTGGTGTTTACGACAACTTCTCCCATAAAGCTGCACCACACCGCCAAACCACGGTCAACGGCCCATGAAAAAACCGCAGTCCGGCGTTGAGGTGCGAAGTGTACGTGACAGTAACATTCGAGCTGATCTGGATGTTTGACGACTCGTTGGTGTAGGTGCCAGGGTAAACGACCACCACATCGCCCTCCACCGCCAGAGCCAGAGCAGCCGATATACGCCCGGAAGGCGCAATTACCGTGACTGCAGCCCAAGAAGATTTAATGAGGGTCGGAATAAACATGAGCATCATGCGAGACTCCGCCGTACTTGTGGTGGCAGAGCAGCAGACCACCAGCAGCAAGAGGCCCAGCGCTCGCGGCAGAGAGGCCACAAACATCGCCACAACAACACACGCCTTCAGTTTTCTTGGTGGTCTGTGGCGTGCGCGTGTGTGCACAAATACACTCCGCGCAGAGTGATTCCTGGAAGGCATCGAGGTGAAATCGAGGGAGAGGTTGATTGGGCAGCCGTGCGTTGGACAGCATTTATATATGATCGCCAATTTTGTTGAGCCATGACATTGCCAATTAATGGCATACAAAAGCAAAATGCCATGAACGCGTTAAGACCGGCTTGGAACATTTCTATTAAACGCGCCCCTTGGCTACAGAAGAATGAAACAAAAATACACACAAAAGACTTAGAACCAACCGGTCATGGTCAGGAAAGAGGTGGCCGACCGGCCCGCGGCCGAGTCAGCGGCGGGGACCGCAGACATGATCGACGTGAGCACGTTCACCCAGCCGCCGTCCTGCTGCCCCCGCGGCGCACCGTTGTAGAAGTCCGGGGCAGCGCCGAACCACCGGCCAGTGCCCATGTCGTACTGCCACAGGGCGCAGTCACTGTCAGACGATCCGTACATGCACTCGACCATCGCCGCGTCGTTGGTCACGTTCCACGACGTCGCCGCGTCCAGCATTTCGAGCTCGGCCGGGCCAGACCCAAAGATCGCCGATTCGTTGGCCGCAGCCATCTTGGTCCACGGGCCATCGTCGGAGCCTTCGCTGGTCGAGAGGCCGGTCAGGTAGTTTGCGAGGCTGTACTCGTCGTACATGATGACCACCACGCCGTGGTCGTTGTTCACCCACTGGAAGAGAGCGTCCCGCGTGGCGTTAGTCAGGTAGCCGAGCGGCGAGTCAGTCTCGCACTCGGGGAAGATGATGACGTCGACTTGGTTCATGATATCGGTCCATCCGTCGTCGTCGTCGTACAGGGTGATGTTGATCACGGTGTGGTTGAGCGAGAGCAGGAGGCCCTCAAGATTGTAGACCTCGCCGTCAGTGTTCTGTGCGGTGTCTACCACACGAGAGTCAGCGCCAAGGCCGATGGTGTAGGCGTCGGCGGCCGAGATGAAGCACATCAGGCAGACGGCGGCCGCGAACAAGGCAAAGAGGAAGCTCAAGCGTTGCATTTGGTGGTTATTGTTGAGTAGTTGGTGGTTGGTGAGTATGGCAGAGTTGGGAGAGCCCTCTTTTATGGGAGGGTGTTGTCCCAGCGACCAGAGGCGTTGGCTGAACGTCCTTCACCACCAGGACCAGGAGAGCGTGTGATTGTCACATGTGACGAGGACTGCCTACCCTCCGATGTCGGCCAAACAGGTGTCAGCATCAGTGAAAGAGCCGGCTGATAAGCAGCTGGGGAGTCGCGTTGCGATGGCGTCCTCCTTCATGAAGTAACGGGCGTGTGGTTGCGAACATGCTTCACATGTCCTTTCTAATCAAAGACTCCACTCGGAGATATACACCCAACTGTGCCCCTGAGTTCGTGGGTCGCTGGAACATGTAGGCATCTGTCCATGACGAGGGAACAGATTCCCAGACGTCGGCCGTGACGGGCAAGCGTACGGAGTTAAGAAGCCTCTTCGATTGGCCCGTTTATTGCAGTTTCTCTCTTCTGTCTTCGGGGTAAATCGGAATTAACCTCCCCTTGACCAAGTGGCCTAAACGGAACAATTGTAGGTTGTCTATTCGGGGACCAACTGAGACAAGGCAATAGAGGCTAATTGACGTCTTGCTTGAGGACACCCTTGACCAAGCAACTTGCTGGCTAAGTCATCCTTGGATGAATAAAAGAAAAGAACAAACGAGACTGAAGACAACTTTTTGGTGAGTTTAAATTGCTTGATCTTCAGCAGTCGCCTCTCAGATGTTCGCTCTGTCTGGTCGTGTAACCTTACATCTATCTTCAGAAGCAGCGGCACGCCATCCCGAGGCGAGGGGCCAGGGTCTCGCGAGCAACAGCTTCCGCCAAGTTGTTCTGCTGCTCCTCAGGCGTTTCGGTTGCTTGTACAGACAGCCCTGTTACTTGCAAAGAAGCAACATCTCCAGCAGGCATGTTCTTCTGCTGCTCTTGATCTTGCTCTTCGTTATCTTGAGCTACTTCCTCCTTCACCTAAGGCAAACATGCGGTTAAAGGCAGGTTCAAGGACAACTTAGGCCTGCAAGCCTTAGCTAAGGCTTTCTTCTTACCTGTTCGTTGCCGTCTTGAGAGTTCTCAGGCACCGACTCCACTTCTACCGGTTCGGCTGAGCACGCCCCCCAGTTAGATTTGAGCAAGTGGCCAGGCGCCAGAGCACACGCACCTGCCGTGCTCATGTGTAGAGGGTAGACGATGTGTAGAGGGTTGGGCTGGTGAAGGTAAGTACTGTGTCCAGCTCTGCTCTGAGTCCTTCTCTTTTGCACTGGCTTTTGACCTGCGTCCATTGGCTGGCGGCCGTGTAGCGTCACGCTTAACAGGGCGCTGTTGATCCTCCCACATTTCATCCATTTGGCCATCACCACGCCATGTTGTGGCTACAGCACGTCCCAAGAACTACTGGTGGTGAAGTAGTTGTTGATGTTGTGGCTTGAGCCAAAAATGTATGGAAAAAAAAATGGAATGGTGTAGCAGGTGTACAACGTAAAGACCGCCGGTCAACCCAACGGACGCCCCAAGCACACAACACACAACGCCAAGCCGGTGATAACCACCCGTGGCGCGGCCTAGTTGGAGGTGAAGATGGAGTTCCTCTTGGTCTGGGCTGTGGCGGGCGAGTAGTAGGACTTCTTGTTGTACTCGTCCAGCTGCATACGCGCCCTCTCCTCTGCCAGTCGCGATTCGAGCGCCCGTCAGTCCGAGGTTGCTCCTCATCTCACGTACGTGGCGTGGTGAGGAAGAAGGCGAGCAGTACCTGGGGTGCCATACTTCTTGTACATGGCGCTACGCCGGGCCTCGCTCTCACGTTTCCTCTCCTCCCTTTCCTGAGCTGGATGGATGTGGAAACGTGAACATAGGCAGGCAAGAGAGCAGCATAACGACGATGTGGGCGCACCATGGAGGTCTTCGACGTCGTAGTAGAGCTGGTAGGACCGGCGCCGACGGCAGTAGCAGCAGTAGCAGCAGCACACGCTGCACACGAGGCAGAGCAGCACGAAGAGCGCGGCGATGCTAACGGCCGACCAGAACACAGCCTTGCCGTTCACTGCTCGATTCCCCAACGGCCACATGACCCATGAGCGGCGAAGCAACAGTTCAAGGCAGAACGTCACGTACCCTTGCACTGCTTCCACCTCCAGTCGTTGCAGCCCTTAATGATCTCGCCATCAGGCCCATACCAGGTACCGTTCTTGCACGTGTTGTCGCTCTCGCACCACACGCACGAGCTGTCGTCCGTGCAGTTGCTGCAGTCCTTGTGCGTACCGCAGGTCTTGTTGACAGCCGCATCAAGGGCAGCAACACGAATCATCTTTCCATTATCTGAGCAAATACATTAACAACACTTTTCATCATCAACTTACAATTTTCTCCACCTCGTACCAAATGAAATCGCCCGAGCAGAAAGGAAGAGACAGGAGGCCACCACGAACAACACGCCCAACACAACAGCGGCCTTCATCTTGGATCCCGCAGATAGACAAGACAGAAAAGACCTGAACAACGCCAAAGACCTTTCCCTGCTCCATTCCGGGATTTTGCCGGAAGTCGCTATCAGCTTTGGCGGTGCGCCCGCAAGCGCAACTCAACTGATGGGGTCTGTTATGTCGGGTGAACGTCGTACAGGTGAACAGGAACTTGACAGAGCGAGTTCGAACGCGCAGCTTCCGCCAGTCGGAGCGAGGAATGTGAGGCAGGTGAGCCAAGGGGCGGAACAACAGTTAAAACCGCCGAATCGGCGTTAGGCGGCCCACCTTCGAGAGGATACTCTCTCATAAAGGAGCAGCCAAGCACGCAGTTTTCATTCAATCTCAACAGTTACACGATGAACATCGAAAACCAGCCCTCGCTGCCGTTTGTGAACGCCCAGCTCAACTTCCTCGCGCCCTTGGACAGCAAGCCCGTCCTCTACATGGACCCTCCCGCCGACGGCTCAATCGCTATCTCGACCGCCGACTACAAGTGGGAGACTGTGCCCATCTTCAACGCTCGCCCGCTGCTCGACTCTGAAGCCGCCCCAAAGCTCGAACGTGAGGGTTTTGCCCTCAAGCAGCATCAGTCGGAGGTGAAGGACTTTTATGATGACGACCAAGTCCAGAAGCTCTACTACCCAGAGATCGTCTCCTTGGTCATGGCCGCCACTGGAGCGACTGAGGTTCAGGTGTTTGACCACACCATCCGTGCGCCGCCGAGCAAGGGCAGACGTGAGCCCGTCCACCGCGTGCACAACGACTACACCACCAAGTCGGCCGAGCAACGCGTGCGCGATCTGACCGCCGACCCTGAGCAGCTGGCCACTCGGCTCGGCAATCGCTACGCCTTCGTCAACGTTTGGCGTCCTATCGGCGAGACGCCCGTCGAGGAGTTGCCCTTGGCCGTGGCCGATGCGCGCACCACCAAGCTCGAGCACTTCGTGGCCACAGACTTGGTGTACAGCGACCGGGTGGGCGAAATCTACTACGTCAACATGCACCCCGAGCAGCGCTTCTACTACTTCCCCTCCATGCACCGCGGGGAGGTGATCTTCCTCAAGGTCTACGACTCGCTCGACGATGGCCAGACCTCGCGCTTCGTTGCCCACACTGCCTTCCGCGACCCGTCGTCGCCCCCCAACCCGGTGCCTCGCGAGAGCATCGAAGTGCGCACCATCGCCTACTTTGGGCCTTCTTCCCCGTCCAACTAGACGCACAGCTGTGTCGTTCTCAGCATGACCCCAACTCAAGCCCTCTCCACATTCATTGCGCCTTCTTGTACATGATGGCGATAGAGCTGGGAGGAACTAGAAGCAAGAGGGGAGAAGGAAGAAGCAGGCTCCGCCCCCTTCGAAACGTGTCCCTAGCCCAGGTAGGCGTTGTGGGCCGCGAGGGCGTGGGCGACCACACCCTCTGTGTCCGGCCAGATCGACCCACAGAAGGGGCAGCTTACCACCGGCAGCTGTTGTTGCTGCTCCATCGGGTCGCCTGCGTAGGTCATGGTCTGCGGGGCCCAGGGGTCCAACGGACTCGTTTCGGAGGCAGTCCAGGCCGCGTTGTCCCAATCGGCTCCGCCATACGCCGCCAACGAGTCGTTGTCATCGCCATCCTGTTGAGCCGTCGGCCAGGCCTCTCCGACCGCGGGTTCAGCGTAGTGGCCCGGCGGGTAGAAGGACGACGAGGACAGGAACGGCATGGGATAGAGCGTGGGATGGCCTGGCTCTTCATCGTCATCACCAGCACCAGCATGGCCTGCAGGCACGTGGATGAGGTAGGCAGGATCGTCCGCCTCGAACGAGACGGTTTCATGCATCGGCGCTGGCATGTACTCGGCCCAGTCGAGGTAATGGCTGTTATGATACGCTCCCTGGGCGTGACCATCGTCTCCGTTGTCGTCATAGCTGGGATCATACTCGGCCTGCTCGGCCTCGTATTCCTCCTGCTCGCGCACAAAGTCCTCTTGCCACTCGCGCCAGTCCACCTCGCCGGCGTCGAGCCGAACGCCCTTGCCGGACTTGCTCGCGGACCACACCATGGCGTCTTGGCCGCGCGCAGGCCGCCGCGCCCAGCCCTCGGGTCTGTTCTCGGGCCGCTCCTCGACGGCCGCTTTGACATGAGCGCCGCGCTTGGAGACCAGGTCGTAGAGGCTCGTCTTCTTGGATCCGGCCTGCTTGCTGGCGAGATCGAGGCACGAGTAGCCTTCCTTGTTGGTCGCCAGGACGACGTCGTCGCCGGCAACCTTCATGATTGCCTTTACGGCACCCCGCCTCTTGCGCGCGAGCGCGTAGTGGAGGCAATTCTTTCCGTTGCGGTCGCGCAGAGCCGGATTGGCGCCGTGCGCCAGCAGCGCCTTGACAACGCGCGCGTTGGGCTTCATCGCAGCGATCATCTGCGCTCGTGTTGGGGTCAGACAAGATCAACACTCAGCCGCGAGACAGGGCGTTGTCGACGCACCAGAGGAGTCAGGCCCAAATGGTCGCCCGCGTTGATGTCGATTACGTGCTTGAATTCGGGCTCGGAGAGGATCTTGAGGATGTCCTTTACCGTGTGGAGCTCACCCTCAGATACCGCGTGGTGCAGATCTGTGGGACCACACCAAGGCGCGAGTCAATCACATGGCCGTTCAAATCAAGACTTGGGAGGAGCGGGCGTACCGTTCCAGCCCTTGTTGTCGGGGAACCCGAATTTGTGCTTGCGGCCCCCGTGCGCGGCCAGCACCTTGGCGCCCTTGATGTTGCCCATGAGGAAGGCCACGTCGAGCGCCGTCCGGCCGCGCTCGTCCTTGCCGTTGATTGCGAGCTTATCGGCGGCGTTCTCCAGCAGCAAGCGAAGGAGCTGCTCGCTGACGTCCTCGTTGCCCTGCGCCGCAGCGTCGGACCTGGTCTCCTCCTCGAGGAGCTCGGCCTCCTCTTCCTTCCGCTTGCGCTGGGCCTCTTCAAAAGCACGTCGACTGAGGCGCGGCCTGACGATGTCAGCGGCTCGGTACTCTTGCTCCCTCTTCCACTTGCGCTGGGCTTCGCGCTTCTGCTCCCGCTGCTTTTGCTGTCGTTGCTTGTGCTTGACGATCTCCTCGGGCGTCTTGGCGCGCCGGAACGCGGCTGCTGTGTGCAAGACACTCCACGCGTGGTTGGTGTTCTGCGAAGGGTCGGCACCGTGCTCCAGCAGGAGGCGCGTCATCTCAACATCACCGCGCAGCACAGCGACATGAATCGCCGTCCACTAGAGAGGACAGAGAAAGACAGAGGACGAAGGCAAGACACGATAAGTGGTTTGTGTCATGCAAACGGTTCAACGCTAGAGGGACTGGATGCTACCATGTGTCGGTCCATGTCGTTGATGTCAACACTCTTGGCTTCGAGGAGGAGCCGGGCCAGCCGGCAGTTGCCGCGATAGGCCACCATGTTGAGGACCGGCCACCGCAGTACGCTGCTCTTACGGCTCACTGCGCGGCGGCATGGTGCGCCAAAGGAGGACACCATGGTGAGTTCATCTCTGCCTTTTGATGGCACTCATGAGAGAAAAGGGAAAGTACGCAGTGTGCCGGATTGGGTGAATTGGGCGCCCAGGTCAATGAGATAATCAGCCACCGCCCACCTGTTCTTGAGCACGGCCAGGTCGAGCAAGTTGTAGGAGCCGTTCAGGTAATTGATGTCGGCGCCGTGAGCCACGAGCTCGTCTGCGAGCTCGCGCAGCTGCGCGTCGGTGCAGTCTTTGATCATAAAGACGAGCATGAGGGGTGATCGGCCGTTGCGGTCGCACAAGTTGGCATCGGCCCCGCACTGTTATGAACGATTTTGATCAGTCGGGCTAACCGAGAGTGAGACTCTAAGGGAGAGGACTTACCTTGAGGAGGTGCGAGACCGTCGCCAGCTGGCTTCCGGCGAGTGCCAAGTGGAGTGCCGTCCTGTGGTTGGCGTCGCCTGTATCGGCCAGCGTGCGCAGCTGCGCAGCACCAGCATGCATGTGCGCCAGACCCAGGAGTCGCTCGAGCGCATCGGATGGGCAGCTCTGTGCCGCGTGGTGTAGCCATGTGCGCCCGCGCTGTCGTGTGGCGTACGCACAGAAGAAAGAGGAAGGGTTGTGAGATGGTGTCAAGGGGAGCTTCGGGACGCGACGAGCAAAAACGAACCCTGTCCACGGCTGTGAGCGAAGGCGTCGCGCCAAGGGAGAGCAGATGGCCCACAAGGGCCAAGAGTCGATCCCGGTAACGAGCTTCGGCCTCCTTGAGCAGGCCGAGCGCCAGCACCACACTGGTGAGAGGCGTGAAGCCAGTTCGCGGGTCGGGTTGGTTCAGCGCGGCGCCCTTGGAGACGAGGAAGGCGATGAGCTCAATCTCAGTGGCGAGCGCCTGCTCGG
Organism: Acanthamoeba lenticulata; assembly: GCA_002179805.1. Classification (NCBI taxonomy): domain Eukaryota; phylum Discosea; order Longamoebia; family Acanthamoebidae; genus Acanthamoeba; species Acanthamoeba lenticulata. The sequence continues at coordinate 16,094 of NAVB01000231.1, read as the reverse complement.
TCAGGGGTTGGTGCTGCCGGCTGGCGTTGACAACTGCAAAGACTGAGGACAGGACTAAATCGTGGACTGGCGTGCGGCTGCCCGCGGTTCCGTTCACGTCAAGACGCCAGGGGATCTCCATCGTTGTCTCTCCACCGTCCTCTCCATCATCGGTTCCATGTGAACGACAATGGCCGTCGATGAAGAGGGAAAGCAGCTCCTTGAGGTCCTCCAGATGAATGTTGCTCCGCTTGCGCATGTAGAGCAAGTAGTTGAGCAGCTCCGATGGGCGCTCCGCAAGGACCTCCATTCCCTCATGACGAGAGGCTGAGTTGCCTTGAGCTCCGGCCGCGCTGGGTCGAGGCTTGAGGAGCGAGATGAAAATGGACGGGCTGTTTCCGTAGAGAGCAGTCTTGAGCAGCTTGAGCGAGTCATCGCTGGGGCGCGCGCCGTGCGCAAGCAATGCCTCGATGATCAGCTCGGCCTGTCTACGGTTCGTGTTGTGTTTGCTGCCGGTGCTTGACGATGGCATCAGGCTAATGCGTTCAGAACGATCCGATTCGTGCGTCGAGCGTGGAGCGCGTTCGCTTCGTCCGGGGTTGGCATGACTACCAAAGGCCACACACAAGGCCGTGAAGAGGGGCGAGGCGCCGTCCACAGTGCAGATGTTCGGGTTTGCGCCGGCTTCGAGCAGCATCCGCACCACCTCATAGTTGGCCAGCGTCACCGCTGTTGTGGTTGTTGCTCCAACGTCAGCAAAGAGCAGTAGGCAAGGCGGAGGAGGAAGAGTGCTAACCCGTGTGCAGTGGCGTGTAGCCCTTGGCATTGGTGAAGTTGACGTGGGCGCCCTTTTCGATGAGAAGGGAGATGATGCGCGGCGATCTCTCCTTGAGGACGGAGATGGCGAGAACAGACCAAGCTTGGCTCATCTGATTCCCCTCTCCATCCTGTCCTGCATCACCTCCGACCGCTTGAATCTTTCGTGCGGGCTTAACGAAGTTGACATCGGCTCCGTGTTCTGAGCAAGGGGGGATTGGAATGCACCATGAGCCACATGAACCTCCCGGGAGGGCTAAAGGGACGGCAACCTACCGATCAAGATCTCGGCTCTCCTCTCCATGCCGAGGCGACAGGCCTCGTAGAGGGGCGATGTGCGCGACGTGAAAGACAACTGGTTGGGATCAGCGCCGGACTCGATCAGGCAGTGCATGATTTCCTCCATGTCGTCCAACTGTTCGCTATCGCCTTCTGAAGACAAGCCGCTGTTCTCGTCTTCCGGTTGCTCGGTCTGCTTCTGCTTTTGCTTCTCGCTGTAGGCGATGGAGAGCGGCGTCCAGCCATTCTTATCCTTCACGTCCGGCCGAGCGCCATACTCGAGCAGAAGCCGCACGCCCTCCAAGTCGTGCTTCTTGGTACACATGTGGAGCGGCGTGAAGGCTGAGAACGGTTCGCCATTGTCAGTTTTACACCTCCAAAGCAAAGAAGGAAGAAAGAGACGATAAGCAGAAGCGAACCTGCGCTGTTCTGGATGTTAGAATTGGTCCCCTTTTGGGCGAGCAGCAAAGACATGAGCTTCATCCTCCGCTCGGTGTGCGGGTAATCGCAAGCCACGTGGAGGGGCGTCCAGTTGTCGTTGGTGCCCAGATTGGTCTTTATGCCTCGTTGCGAAAGAAGGAACGCTACGGCGTCGACTTGGCCGTGCCGCACAGCAATGTGCAGTGGCGACCAACCCGAGAGCGTTTGGACGTTGATGTTCAGCGACGGTGAGCACTTCAGCTGTAACGAGAAAAGGGGAGTCAAAAAGAAAGGCCTTTCATCAGCAACAAGCCGCGAAGGATAACTCTTGGCCTTGGACGTACCACAAGCTGCATCAAGTCCACATGGCCGTTCTTGGTCGCCTTGCGGAACATCCAGTCCCACCTGTCGTATGCTCGTCATAAGGCCGTCATAGAAGGTGAAGAGGGTGAGGCATGTTGAGGTACCGCTTCTGTGAGAAGGTCTGGCCCTTGACGAGGAGCAGGTTCAACAGAAGGCGAATGGTGGAGCCTCGACCCTTTTGAAAGGCCACGTCCAGAGGCGTCTTCTTGTCGTTATCTCGCACATCAATAGGAGCCCGGTGGTGCAACAACACCTTGACCAAGTACACGCCGCGCTGAGTGAGAAGCTTGGCTTACTGCGCAGGCGGGAGAAGAAACAACGCTACCTCGACCACTGCGTCATGGCCACCTTCGGCAGCGGCGTGTAGAGGCGTCGTCCCGCTTGTGTTCATGATGTGTGGCTTGGCGCCATATTTGATGAGCAGCTTCAGCGCCTCCAAATGGCCAAGCTTGCTTGCTGCATGTTCATGGTCAGAGAGACGACGATACTGTCGGACGATACTTGAGACTTACCGAGGTAGAGAGGGCTGTGGCCGTTGTGGCTGGTGCTGTTAATGTGCACGCCAGCCTTCTCGCCGCCCTTCAACAGAGCCTCCAGGTCGCGTAGCCGATTGAGCAGGATCGCGTTGAAGAGGCGTCGATTGGGGTCCTTCTTCCTCCGTACGCCCTTCTTTCTGTTGGGCTGCTGACGCTCTTGCTTGGCCTTGTGTTCAAAATTGAAGAAGGCCTCGTAGATGTGTTGGTCAGGGAGAGTCTTGGCGATGTGTCCCGGCTTGCGTCCCTTCTTGTCTTTGAATGTCGGATTGCCACCAACGGAGAGCAGGTAGTCAATGGCCTCTTCGAAGGCATTCTCGGTCGCGATGTGTAGCGGCGTACGGCCCTGCAATACACTGTGGGGTAAGCAGCATGTCGTTTGCCCACATGCACCGAGCACATACTTCCTTATCACGAAGGTTCACGTAGGCTCCGTGTTCGACCAGCAGTTCGATGATACGCAGGGCATCCACACCCACAAGTCGTACGGCTTCGTGCAGAGGCCCACACCCAGTTTTGCGGTTGCGCGCGTCCGGTTGGCTCCCGCGCTCGAGTAGGAGCTGAACGGTGTCCGGATTGCTGGAACGGACGCTTAAGAGGAGAAGGGTGTTACCGTTCATGTCGATACGGTGAAGCTCTTTCTGTGCCTCTTCTTCATTACGCTGAAGCAGGGCGGCCGTCTCGCGAAAGCGCCCAGCCGCCACCACTTCCCACAGACCTGCCATCCTTCGCTTGTTTTACAGAAGCGAGAGAGGCCTTCACCTCTCCTCCTCTCGGCTTCGCTGTGGGGCTGGCGTGGCGTGGGCTGTTTGGTCGTGGTCGCCGCTTTCAGCCAAGCAACAACATTACTGCAATTCGAGTTTCCTTGCCAATTCCACGAGACCAGAATAAGAAAAGAAACTGAAAAGCAGCACGTGAGAGGAAAAGGCGAGAACAAAGACGAGCTTGTTCAACTTGATTATGGCGCATCCATGGGTTCCTCCTGCGCCGTTCACGCCAATGCAGGCCTTTTATAGCGTGCCTATAGTACCGCATGCTCCTTCCTGGAATGCGCCAGCTGGTGTACAGCTCGCCTACGGCGCTGTTCCCTGTTCCTGTGGCGTGTTAGTATCGCCATGCTACTCGCCCGCGTGTGTTCCTTTTTCTCTTCCCTACGGCTACTACCCTCCCTTCCATCACCTCGCAGCCCACTCGCCCACGGCACATACCCCTGCTCATGGACACCAGCACCAAGAGAATAGCGATGGAGAAAGCGAGGAGGGCGAAATGGAAGGAGAAGCTGAGGGTACAGAAGAGCAGGAAATGGAAGGAATAACGGACTTAACGGTAGAGGACGATGGTGAGAGCGCACCCTTCTACGTCCTATCCGAGGAAGCGATTGCTCTTTTCGCACGCAGCGACGCCAGGCGGCGTAAGGAGAAGAACCGGGTACGTGTGATTCATGGTGCATTCCCACTCGAGTGTCTAACCTTGCTCTATTACGTTGGGTTGGCAGAGGCGTAAGGAACAAGCGAAGGCGCGTGAAGAAGCCAAAAAGGCACGCTACACCCGCAAGACCGGAGCCTTCGTTACACAAAGCACAATAGGTAGAGGCGAAGTGAATTTGGGCCACGTCTCCTTTTGCATCCCTAACACGGTAGTGCGCATTCCTTTGTTGCAGGTGGAGCGGTGCCGACCGATCCCGTCACGTCTGCTGAACGGCTCTCACGTGAACACCTGTTTGGAGCCAAAGGTTTGAGCAAGGTGGAAGAACTAGAAGGCATGATGCACACGCTCTTCCTCCGCGCCTGCGATCTCAAGCAGCCGGCCATGTGGCCGTCCATGCCCCTGCGTCTTGGGTCATGAAGTGTGCACGTTTTGTGTAGGATCGGTTTCTCAGCGCTGCCGCGTGGCGCCCAAAAAAGCTCCAAAAAGAAACAGAAGAAACAGAATCCGCAGCGACCTGGGTCCCAAATGATGATGCGCGATCGGAGGCAGGCCCTTTTCATGGGCTGCTTCCTGCTCTTCTGTCTGGTTGCCTTCTTGGCGCCTACTGCGAATGGTCTGATTCATAAACTGTCCATCAAGAATGACCGCCGCGGTGCGTTCAGGATTGAAACCTTTGGTTTCTTCAAGGGGGGCACAATGCAAATGACCATTGAGAACTTCGAGGTACGCAATCATCTTACGAGGTCAAAATAGCAAACATCCCACCCACACACCCATCCTCTCCCGCAACTGGCAGGCAGTCGATGAAAAGGGTCTCCCTTGGCGCGACCGCACTGCGGGCTTCATTGTCAAGCACACCGAAACCGACAGTGGATCTTTCATCGAGGAAACTGAGGCCTCCAAGTGCTCGAGCCTTCTCCAGGAATTGGAAAGACCTGACACCATCCCCGTCCCAGTAACTGATCAAGCGTACGCTGCCTTGTTAATTTGAGAAAGGATGGCCAAATCTCACAAGGACCGCGAACAGTGTTTCTGGTTCCGCGCAAAAGAAGGAGATCAGCATCACGGGTGAACGTCCCCAGGGCTTCTACACCATCGTTTTCCTCAACTGCAACCCTGGAACTTACGTTTCGTTTGATGTACGCCCTTTTTCGCCTTTTTTTGCTGCCGAGCCCACGGGCGGCCCGGCCAGAGCTCTGGCCTTTTCCCAAGTGCAACAAAAGTTGAACTGATGTGGCCCTTGCACCACCTGTAGCTCACGTTGGTTAACGTCAACCCGGGACCTAACTACCTCTCGGCGGGCCTCACTGCGCTTCCCACCCTCTACGCCCTTTTGTTTGTCGTATGGACTGTTGCGCTGGGCATTTGGATCTTCCATTTCATGCGCGGCGAGGGGTACAGCTTCTCTATCTCCCTGCTCTTGTTGCTGTTTTTTCAACTAAGCAACTGTGTTTGGGTTCAACAGCAAGAGGATCTTCCGCATCCACCACCTGATCACCGGCATTATCCTCCTCAAGCTGCTCACGCTTTTGTTTGAAGCGGTACAACTACATCCTCTCCACCATCTCTCGTCATGACCGCCTTGCTCAAGAGTCCGTCTTCTTTGCATAGATTGAGTTCCACTACAAGAAGACGACGGGACACCCCGGCGGCTGGGTCATCGCCTACTACATTTTCTCTGGGTACCGCATTACACCTCATGAATAGCTAATGGTGTACACCCGCACCACTAACTCTGGTTCTTTGTTCCACTTAACTGTGCACACAGCCTCAAGGGCACCATGATGTTCATTGTGATTGCGCTCATCGGAACTGGCTGGGCCTTCATCAAGCCCTTCCTCGGTGAGAAGGACAAGAACATTTTCTTGGTCGTGATCCCTCTGCAGATTTTGGCCAACATCGCCATCATCGTGCTCGAGGAGACCGCTCCCGGTTCCCAGGGCTGGTTCACTTGGGTTCGTTGTGCAGCCCTCTTCGTATCTTTGAGCTCGTCTTTTATTGACTCGCCCGTCATGGCGCATGTAGAAAGAGGTCCTCCGCCTCGTAGACATTATCTGCTGCGGTGCCATCCTTGTGCCCATCATCTGGTCGATCAAGCACCTGCGCGATGCGGCCGCCATCGACGGCAAGGGTACGTCTTCTTTCTTCTCAGTATAGTCACAGGAAGTCTTTTTGCTCATGGGGAGTCGTGCGCGTGCAGCCAAGAGGAACATGGAGAAGCTCCAGCTCTTCAGGGAGTTCTACCTCCTGGTGGTGACCTACATCTACTTCACTCGCATCATCGTTTTCTTGCTTGATGCCACCCTCCACTACCAGTATGTCTGGCTCGGTGAGTTCTTCACCGAGTTGGCCACGATCATTTTCTGGGGCCTCACGGGGTACGATTCGCACTTGCTCTCGCCTTTGCCCTCTCGTGAAACTTACTCGGCTTCTTTACATCAACAGATACAAGTTCAGGCCCGTCGCCGACAATCCTTACCTCAAGCTGGACGAAGATGAGGAGGATGCTGAGCGAGAGGAGGCTCAGAGACAAGCTCGCGCTGAAGGTGGTGAGACCATTGTCATGGAGCCGCTTGAGCCCAAGAATATCGACGTCACCATCAACTAGGGAGAGCCTCGATAGCGGCTGTCGTCACAACAAAACGCCCTTTCTTTTTCCAATAAAGCTTCCCCCAAACGTTTCGTCGTCCAATCGCGTCAAAGAGAAGTGCAGGCACCTTTCCTTATTCAGCTTCGGTCGCGGCAAGCCAGCATTCTGGCTTGTAGAGACATCAAGCAGACGAACATGGCACTGCCACTACGTAGACGTGCCCTGACCCCAGCGATGTTCCAATCACTTAGTGAGGAACGTGAGGAGAAGCGGTAAGCCCAAATGACTGACCGCACGTCAATAGCTGCTGACGCTTTTCCCAGTAGGCGACTGCTTGAGCAGGATGATCCTCCTGCTACTCCAGGCATCGTTTACGAAAAGGTTGTGCCTACCACTCGCCAGGCTTCCAATAGCGGTACGCCACCTTATCTCCTCCAATCAAAGCTCCATGAAGGAAGGCTTGAAACCTTCTTTGGCTTGCAGGAACAAGAGTCGTATGCGCCGAGGAGGATACGCCTGCAGGCTTTGCTGTTCCAGTTGAGAGGAAAACGAGACCTTATCCACGAGACGTCAACTGGGAGGCAGATGAGCCCTTCCCCTCCCTTAAGTCATGCGCGCAAGGACTACGAATCAACGCAGGCAAGAGAAAGGTCCCATGCGCCACAGACGCCAAAGCGTTTTTCTTCACTCCCAAGGCAGCACCAGCACTCTTCGACCTGGCAGCGATCAGGTCACCTTACCCTGTTTCTGCTCGCCGCAAGAAACTCAACTTTGGACAGCGCCCGACATCAGCACTGTCCAGACTGCTCGAGACCTTGCTTGGGTGGCTGCTGATGCTCCTCGGCTTACCCTTTCTTCCTCTGTGTTGGATCTACGCCATTTGTAGGCTCACTTTTGTGCCGCCCCCTCCTGGTACGCCAACCCTCTGGCCGTTCAAAGCAGAAGCTAAAATTCCTCGTTCCGCCAGTGGCTCGTACCGGTGCGGTTCTAGGTAGGAAGTTCGTGCGTGCTCGTAGGCGGCTGGTGGACGAGACAGCGACCAACTAAGCGCATAGACCACGTAAGCTTGAAGGATGATTGTCGTCCTCACTCTCTCGGAAATGGGACCAGTTTTCTGGATCTTGGGCATCTTGTTGTTTGTTGTCGTGTCTGTCTTGTCTGTGGGTGCTTCACTCGCCGACTACGAAGAGAGGACCAACCCCCGTGGATCGCGAGAGCATGCAGTCACCAACAGCCCCACCCATCTCGCCCGGCCTTTTGTCAAATAAATGCTCTCTCAATTCATCAACAAAAATGCAAAATGTTTCGGAAAGAACTGTATTGAAGAACAGACAGAAAGAAGGCTCCTTTCGTTTACGAGCTCTCCTCAGTCCTGAGCCTGGCGTTGGCGTTGGTAACCTTAATGTTCAGCTGGGCGGCCCTCTCGATGATTTCCTTCCTCTTCTTGGAAGAAACGCTGTGGGCGATCTCAGCAGCGTACTTACGGTTGTGCATAAGCAGAAGCTCGAGGTCGTTCACGTTGAAGACGCGGAAGCGGTGGAAACCCGAAGGGAGCATGTGCCTGGTCTTCTTGTTCGATCCATAACCGATCTTGGGCATGATGAGGGAGCCCTTGAACTTCCTCCTCACCCTGTTGTCGATACCGCGGGGCTTCCTCCATGAGGTCTGGAGAGAGAAGAGAGATTGATTAGCGGGGGATGCTCAAGACAACCAGCGAAGTGTGTAAGGAGATGCAAACCTTCACGCGGAGGAAAAGATCGGACTGGAAGCGGGCGATCTTCTTGGTGCGCTTCTTGACGATGCGCTTCTTGATGAGGGGGTGAGGCATTCTGTACAACACGTACGTGTTAGCTCAAGAGACTCACGCTCCAGCAGATCAAGGCGCGCGACATCGGGGGAGGCGGGACCGCACCTGAGGGAACCCGCTACGACGACGGACGATGCGAGATGGAGAGGGAGAAAAAGAGAGAAGGGCTGGAAAACTGGAAAAAAGTGGCTTTACCCTTGTTAGTAATGCTAGGATAAATCCATGTTTACGACGAAGAAATCATGCTTTTTCTTTGCGACAAAGAAATTCTTGGGCCTTTCCGGACTGTCTGATCATCAGCGGCCTCCAAGTGGACAATGGCGACGCTGGCGGCCAACATCCCTCCCGAGAAAAGAAGTAAGTTCTTTTTGTAATGCTTGCACCTGGATTTCTCATTCATGCTGATTTTGTTCCCTTTGCCAGCCGTTATCGACAAGACTGCAGATTTTGTTGCGCGAAATGGGCCAGCATTTGAGCACAAAATCTTGGCCAACGAAAAGCAGAACGCGACGTTCAGCTTCTTGCTGCCCACTGATCCCTTCCACGCTTATTATAAGCGGCGCATTCAAGAATTGAAGGGGCTTCTGCCGGGGCAAGACACTGCAGAGGTACTCTTCCCCACCTTCTTGTTTTCGACATCAAGTCGCTCATCTTCATCTTCGCCCTACAATCGTCGTCGTGAAGGTCGCTGCACTTGCCGCTTTGCCTACAAAGAAAACGGTCGCTGAAAAGGAGGCCAAACCGGCCAAGCCTTTGAAAGCACCCGAGCCTGAGGAGTGGATCATCGACATTCCTGACATCCTCTCTGCACTTGATTTGTACGTTCCTCCTTCGAAGGCCAGTTGCACAGCCACAAGCTTGTTCATTGTGAGCGTAAAGAAGAGGAACCTCATCTTGGGTTCTCATGTTTTCGTGTACGCAGGGAGGTGATCAAGCTGTCGGCTCAGTTCGTGGCCCGCAATGGCAAGCACTTCTACTTGGGGCTCCTCAACCGGGAGCAGCGCAATCCGCAGTTTGACTTCCTCAAGCCGCAGCACTACCTGCACAAGTTCTTCAACACATTGGTGGACGCCTACACAAAGGTGCTCATGCCGCCGCACGATCTCAACACCAAGCTCGACGCGCTGCTAGACAAACACACGGTCTACGCCAACCTGCTCGACCGGGTCGACTGGGAGCGACACCAGCAGCGACTCAAGGACGAAGAGAACGAAGAGGAGAAGGAGCGCATGGAGCGGGCGCTCATCGACTGGCACGACTTTGTCGTAGTGGAGACTATCCTCTTTGACGAGGACGAGCTCAAGCCGGCCCTCGCCTCCCGCCCCGGCGCCGCGCCGTCGGCGGCCGGCGGCAGCGAGATGACCGCGCGCGGCGTCAAGCAGGAGCGGCCCGACGGAGACGATATGGACATGGACGTCGAGATGGAGATGGACCTCGACGACCAGGAGATCAGGATCGTCAAGGGCGAGGTGCCCAAGCCCGCCGTCGGCGGCGCCACAGCCGAGGCGCTCAAGTACTCGATCTGCCCCAAGTGCGGCGAGAAGATTCCGCTAGAGGAGATGGAGGAGCACATGCGTATCGAGCTGCTCGACCCCATCGCCCGGCAGAAGAAGCTCGAGCAGATGAAGCGACGGCGCGAGAGCTCGCTGGCCGAGGGCGACGAGATCAGCAAGAACCTGCGCTCGCTCAGCGCCCTCCGCCCGGACATCTTCGACGAGGAGGAGGAGGCCCGCAAGGCCGAGGAGAGCCGCCGCCAGCCCAAGATCATCTGGGACGGCCACACGGGCTCCATCGCCGCCACGGCCTCGGCCATCATGGCCCACATGACCCCCGAGGAGAAGGCCAAGGCCATCGCCCGGGCCGAGGCCGAGCGACCCAAGATCGGCCCGTCGGCCGTCGCGCCCGCTGCCGCTCCGGCTCCTGCCCCTGCGGCACCCGGCACGCCCGGCCAGCCACTGCTGCCCAACCCGACCCAGCTCCCGCCCGGCGCGGTCCCGCCAGGCCAGCCGCCACGACCGATGATGGCACCACCTGGAATGCCTGGCGTGCCGCCCATCTGTACGTCCTCTCTTTTATCCCCCCCCCCCCCTCTTACTTGCTCATCTTGCTGATCAATGCATCGTCATCGTCATCATCAGCAATGACGCCACCGCCAGGCATGGCCCCGCCGGGCATGGCGCCTCCGGGCATGGGCCCGCCCGGGATGATGCACTACGGCATGGCGCCTCCGGGCATGCCGCCGCCTCACGGCATGGCCCCGCCGGGCATGCCGCCGCCGCCCTACGGAATGCCGCCTGGCTATGGAATGCCGGGCGGTCCGCTGCCGATGGAGGACGAGGACGAGTCGCCGCTCAAGAAGCAGAAGACCGGGCCCAACCTCCTATCGGAGGAGGAGTTCATCGCGAGCCATCCGGGCCCGGTGACGATCAAGGTCACCGTCCCGCCGTCGTCGGAAAAGGGCGCCCAGCCCGAGTGGAACTTCAACGGCCAAACGCTCGAGCTTGTGCTCGACCCCAAGTACGTCTTCACCTTCTTCATCATCATCTTCTTCTGTTGTTGTTGTTCAACTGCTGACGATGATGCCAACGACAACAGGCAAACGGTAATGGACGTGAAGAACATGGTGCGGGACCAGCTCGGGGGCATGCCGCCCGCCAAGCAGAAGCTGGAGTCCGCGGGGTTGGGCTTCCTCAAGGACAACCAGTCGCTGGCGTCGTACAACATGGCCAGCGGCACCGTCATCGCTCTCGGCGTCAAGACCCGAGGCCGGGGCGGCAAGAAGTAAACAACAACACCATCAACACCGACATCAACAGCAATGTGCGCTTGTTGTCCAGCAAGAAAAAGATGATGAGACGATGCTGAAACGCACACATTGGACCTCCTCGAGCACTTCGAGTCGGTTGGTGAAGGGAGAGGGGGATGAAGACGATGGTTTCACTCGTGGTGGTAGGTGAAGACGTCGTGGTCGTGGAGGAGGGTGCCGCGCGAGTCGTAGGCGTAGTGGAACGGGACGTAGCACTTCTCGCAGAAGAAGCTCGGGTTCTGCGGGCTGAACTCGTCGTTGTAGGTCAGGTAGGTGGCCGGGTAGATGTCGCAGATGACGCACTTCTTGCGGCGGATCTTGCTCTGGAAGGTCTGCACCGGGTAGGCGTGCCTGTTCTTCTCGTCGTCCCGCGTGGGCAGCCGGATGTCGGTGATGATGATGCGGTGCTCGCAGTTGCCCTGGTGGCAGTAGAGATAGGGCACGCCGATGCGCACCTTGAGCGAGTCCCATCGCGTATCCTCCATGTTGCGCGCGCTGTAGCGCGGCCCGCCCAGGAGGGGATCGCCCCCCGGCTGCGTCGCGGTCGTGCCGCCGTCCGCCTCCTCGTCCCGCTCCTTGCCCTTGTCCCGCGACGGCGGCCGCTCGCCGCTGTTGAGCGTGTTGGCCCAGTCGATGATCGTCCTGTTCATCACCATCATCGCCATCGTCAGCAACATAATCTTTACTGTCAACCTCATATGTCAAGTGACGTACGAGCTGTAGCGGATGTTGGCCGGATCGCGCATGTCGTCGTAGAAGACGTTTTCAAAGAAGAAAAAGCCGGACTTGCTGTTGGGCTCGGGCAGGAGGTCGGCCACGCAGATGATGCGGTCGCGCAGGAGGTGCATGGGTTGACTCCCGAGCACGAAGAACTCCTGCGTCTTGACCTGCTTCTTGTGGTGGTAGACGCACACGGCGAGGATGACCTCGTCCGGCGCGATGGCGTCGTACTCGGGCGCGTCGAGGTCGAGCACGTTGGGCGTGAGGTAGTTCACTTCCTTGCGCTTGCGCGTCGCCGCGTCCTTCTCGGCCTCGTGCTTCTCCTTGAGCGAGAGGAGGGTAGAGCGGGCGGCCTCCTTCTCGGCGGCGAGCTTGGCGGCGTTGGGCACCTTGCCCCGCAGCAGCAACGTTGCTGATCCCGAGTCCACTGAGGGCAGAGAGAAACATGAATGGTTGGTCGTGTAATTGGGTGCCACCGTGTAGAATGGGAATTGGTACCGAGCAGGCCCTTCTTGAGGAGTTCTTTGTTTTCCTCGCTGGCCTTTGGTGGGAAGGTGTGGTGAGACGAGGGAGGGGCATGGGGTTGGGTGTTGTAGCGTACAATTTCGGCTTGAATAGCGGCCTGAATTTGCTGACGAGCAGTGCCGATGAAGATGTCGTCGCACGACAGATCGGGCAAAGGAACAAGGTGCTCCTCCGCATCGTCCCCGATCATATCATGCTGGCCATCCAACAAGGGGTCTCCCAGCAGATGCAGGTGGTCGATGCGTGGCGACATGGGGGTGATCGTGCGCATCCATTCTTGACGAAAGCGCGGAATGTCAATGAGGGGCGGTGCCGCTTCCCCTCGCGCGTCTGTCACGGCCCAGGGTTGCTCAAGCAACGACCGATCTGAGGAGCCACCCGCACTGCCCTCAACGCCTTCCATCTCAAATCAACCAATCCGACTTGCTTCGCTACTTTTTTCTTTGTTAAATTTTTAACAAGAAAAATTAGCGCAAGTGGTCCAGCGTGCGAGAGGACAAGGACAGGGACAGGGCAAAGAAACAACGGGCTAACAATCTCAGGACGGGACAAGTTGTTTTGATGAAAAGTTTTATTTTGGGTGGAAGACCCACCGCCACAGAACGAGAGCGCTTGCGAAACTCTTTCGCGTTCCTCTGCATCCTGCAACGATGGCGTTGTGACCTTCCGGGAGGAGGACTGGTTGTGGTGGTACAGCACACACCGCGCACCGCCAATGAAGCAGAGGTCCAGCCAGGGCAGCTGGCCCAGTCTGCCTCACAGCAGCAACGCGGCGTGCTCAGCTCGAGGAGGGGGACAGGCCAAGAGAGCGCCCGACGCCACAGAAACCAGGCGGGGGACGCCCTCCCGTCTCCTCAGAGCTGTACTGATCGACTCATTTAGAGCTTGTCGATGAGGGCCGCAGCCACGGGGAGCTCGAGCTTGAGGCCCTTGCGCTTGCGCACGCCGAGCACAGTCTTGCCCACGGCGCTCGTGGCGTCGAGCGGGTCGCCGGCCATCACCTGCCAGTGGTCAAAGACGCACTGCGGGAAGGCGTTGCCCGAGGTGGCCTCGCGCAGGGCCGACGTGAAGCCGAAGGACTCCATGACCGGCAGATAGGCCTTGAGGGTGAAGATAGGCGTGCCCTCGCGCTGCTCGGAGGAGAAGACGTGTCCGCGGCGCGTGGCCAGGACGCTGTAGACGCCGCCCATGGCCGACTCCTCGGTCTGGATCTCGACGAGGTAGACGGGCTCGAGCAGCTTGGGCCGGGCAGAGAGCTGCGCGGCGTGGATCACGCGGCGGGCCGGCGGCATGATCTGGCGCGCGTTGCGGTGGGCCGAGTCGGCGTGGAGCGTGACGTCGACGATGTTGAAGCGGCAGCCGCGCATGGGCTCGCCGCAGAGGGCGCCCTCGCCCGTGGCCCACTGGAAGGCGTTGGTGATCGAGTCCTTGACCTCGTTCAGGTACTGCACGCCCTTGGTGGTGTCAAAGAGCGCGTTGGGGCCCGTCGTGGCCGGGCCCCAGCACCAGATCTTGCGGCACTCGAGCGAGTCCCAGCCGAAGCGATCGGCCAGCTCGCGGCCGAGTTCGCGCGGGTCGGCCAGCACGCTGAGACCGCCGCCGTCGACGGCCTCGGCCAGGCCCTCGGGGAAGGGCTGGGCCGCGACGTAGAGGCGGTTGTGCTTGTTGGTCGACTTGGCCAGGCAGGTCTCCGAGGCCTCGCTCACGGTCTCCCTGAACGAGGTCACCGGCGCCGACTTGGTGAACTCGACCTTGGCCAGCTCGGCCAAGTCGCCGAGCAGGATCTCGAGGTGGAGCTCGCCCGCGGCGGCGACGATCATCTCGCCCGTGGCGTCGTCGATGGAGCACTGGACGCACTGGTCGGTCTTGACCAGCTTGCGCAGGCCCTCGGCCAGCTTGGGCACGTCGGCCGGCTGCTTGGCCTGCACGGCCACGCGCACGACGGGCGAGACCGAGAACTTCATCATCTTGAAGTTGTGCGCCACCTCGCTTGTCGTGATGGTGCCCGACTTGAGCAGGTACTGGTCGATGCCCACCAGGCACACGGTGTTGCCCGCCGGCACCGAGTCCATGTTCTCGAAGGACCGGCCCATGGCGATGCACACCTTCTGGATGTTCTTGACGTAGAGGTCCGTCTTCTCGCCCGGCACGTAGTCTGGGCCGAGGATGCGCACCTTGAGGCCGTTGCGGACCGTGCCCGAGAAGACGCGGCCAAAGGCGAAGAAGCGGCTGCCCTGGTCGGGCGAGGGCACCAGCTTGGAGATGTAGATCATGAGCGGGCCCTCGGGGTCGCACCGCCGGATGGCGTCGGCGCACTCGTCGTCCATGGGGCCTTCGTACAGGTTCTCCACGCGGTACCGCTGGGCCGACACGGGCGAGGGCAGGTGCCTCACCATCATCTCCAGAAGAGCCTGTTGAGACGCGGATGAGCCAATTGGACGCGAGTATCAACGAGGAGGGATGAGGAGGAAGGACGAAGCGAATCACGTACGTCGGCGAGCGGTAGGAACTTGGGCATGACGCACTTCATGAGGTCCTTACCCTGGAGCTCCTTCTCGGCGAGCTTGAGCTCGACGCCCATCTGCTGGAGGTAGCGGTCGAGCCCTTCGCGCCTCTCAGGGCCGGCCAGGCAGCCCTTGACGATCCTGAAGATCGGGCCCAGCACGAACTGGCAGAAGCCGCGCTGAAGCTTCTTGCCCGTCGTCGGTGAGACGTCGGACTTGGTCCTGTGGAGACCCAAGTGAGTACACAGCAGTTTTCAGGTCTAAAAGTAGTGCGCACCACTTCTTCGAGTCGGGGTCGTAGAAGTTGTCGCCCCAGAGGCGCTTCTGGAGCTTCTCGGGCGCGACGCCGAGCTTCTTGCCCAGGATCGTGGCAAAGGTGGTCAGCGAGAAGCCCCAGCCGTGGAGGCCCGAGGCAAAGGCCACGGTGCCGTCCTCGGGACGCACAAAGACGTCGCCCATGAGCTGGTCGTTGTAGATCCCGATGATGTCGTTGACCGCCGCGATCGTGCGGCACAAGCGCGCGTAGAGCTCCTCGGGCTCCTACACGAGAAGGGCCCGCACGGTCAGACCAGCTGCTCTTCTTCTACAACAACAACAACAAGAGGGTAGAAGACGTACAAGCTGCTGCTCGAGGATGGCGCGGTCGAGCTTGTTCATGACAAGGACGGGTTTGACGCGCTCGGAGAGGGATTGGCGTAGGACAGTGTTGGTTTGCACGCACACGCCCTCCACGCAATCGACCACCACCAGCGCGCCGTCGGTCACGCGCAGCGCGGCGGTCACCTCCGAGGAGAAGTCCACATGGCCGGGCGAGTCGATCAGGTTGAGCAGGAAGCCCTCCAGCGAAGCCGGCTCGCGGTTGTCCTCGGCCTCGGCGGCGGCGACGGCGGCAGGCTTCTCCTCGGCGTTGGGCAGCTCAAAGTAGAGCGAAAGGCCCGTGGCCTTGATGCTGATGCCGCGTTGCTGCTCAGCTTCAAGACCATCGGTGAACCTGTTCTTGGACGAGATGCCGGCATGGCGCACAAGCGAGTCTGAGGAGAGGGAGTAGAAGAAGAGGACAAAGAGGTGAGTCTTGTGTTTGGGGGCCGCGATGAGTTGATTCAAAAACGACGTGGTGACGCACCGGTCAGCGTGGACTTGCCGTGGTCGACGTGCGCGATGACGGTAACGTTGCGGATGTTGTCTTGACGGTCCATGATGGCCCTCACTTGGTCGGGGGTGAAGTTCGGCTGCAAAAGTTGTTGGTTGTAGCGCTTAGACAAGTGGAAAAGAATGAAGCGAGAGACAAGGGGTCGTACCATAACGAAGGGGGTTGGTTGGGGGT
>NAVB01000230.1:0-54541 GCA_002179805.1 Acanthamoeba lenticulata | reverse complement strand
AATAAATTGCCTGTGGCCACTTTTAAATGGGATAATTTGCCGGAAATTCTGCGGAAAGAGCAGCTTGCCGTTTGGCGCCGCGCCACCACTAGGAGAGTCCTTGAGCTCCCACTTGGTGGTGTGCATGATATTCCCTGGTTCCTTCACCGCAAAGGCTCCCACCAGCTCGAACAGTTCAAAGCGGGTATAAAGAGCTTGTATGTATGGCCTGCATTCCCCATTAACCAAGTCATCCACCACACACAACCACCCCCAACGACGATCAACATGGCCACAAAGAACAAGTTTGATGATGCCAAGCTCACCATGCAGGGCGTCAAGGACAAGCTGTTTGGCGGCGTCAAGGAAAAGGTCGGCCAGCTGTTGAACAATCCAGGTCTGGTCTCCGAGGGCCGCGAGCAGCAACTCAAGGGCGAAGCCGAGATCAAGCTCCACCGCGGCTTGGCCCAGCTGAGCCCGGCCGACGCCATCAAACTGCACTACACCCGCGAGGCCCTCATCGCTGACATCGAGCGCTCGGGCGGCTTTGACCGCATGTCCTCTGCCGGCCGCTTGCGCCACGTCGACGCCGGGCGCCACGAGCTGCGCCTGGCCGTGCGGGGCCTGTTTGCCCAAAAGGGCGAGAAGTGGCAGCAGTTCCACCTCAAGCGCTGGGACAACTCCGCGCTGCTCAAGGACATCCGCGAGCGCAACATGCCCAAGCAGATGACCCACGTTGAGACCATCGAGAAGGGTCTCCTGCGCACCATCAAGCTCAAGGCCGGCAAGAAGAAGGGCGAGTGGACGCTCAGGCGCTTGGACGGCGCTGTGTGGGCCGACATCCGCCGCAGCGACCACGTCGGACGTCTGGTCAACGTCAAGACCGAGGACAAGCGCGATCGATCGGCCCCACGGCTCGACCTCTTGAAGAGCCTGAGCGCGCTAGAGACCAAGAGGCGCGAGGTGCTGAGGCAGATCAACATCGGCCACAAGATCCTGAACCATGTGGAGACCGAGGACAAGGCCCGGCCTGAGCTGCTGTTCGACAAGGCCGACCTCACCAAGTCGATCGGCAGCAACGGACTCAACAAGGCACAGCTGCTCGATGAGGTGAGGCAGGGCGGCGTGGAGCTTAAGCCCGTGGCCACAGAGGACAAGTCCAAGCCGGCCATCAGCGACGACGTGAGCCTCAAGCGGTGGAACAAGGAGGGCTTCCTGGCCGAAGTGCGCCAAGGCACCAAGCTGCGCCACATCTAAGCTAGATCCACGACCGGCCCTTCTTTCTTCTTTCTCTTGTTCTCCAACCATCAATATTTGATGGTTTTTTCCCAAATACAACATAGAGTCAGTTGCTCTGGCCCTGGGCTGCTGACGTCAATAAAAAAATAACATTCCTCTAACCAGGAGGCCAGAAGGACGAAAGGTCAACAATAAACACCAAACCCACAAACAAGCCACACATATAAGCGGAGAGCAGAGTGGGCCTCTATGGAGATGGATCTTTTGTTGGCCGCCGATGCGGGCGACATTGGGTTGGTGCGAGAGCTCATGCAGGCTCGCGGGGCCAATGCCAACAAGGTCTTCACCCACGCCAAGTTCAACATGCGCTGCACGGCGTTGCTTTACGCGTGCCGGTCGGGCCACCTCGCCCTGGTTAAAGTCCTCGTCGACGAGTTTGGCGCCAACATCAATGCTCGCGAGGAGGAAGACTGGACGCCCGTCTATTACGCCGCCAACAACGGGTTTGTTGTACCTGTTGTGACAGTGGGCGACGGCTGCAGTCGGGTGTGTGTGAAGCGAGTGCCTATTCGATAAAAAAATGCTTTTAAGACAGTCCCCCCTTTTTATGCACGGAGACCACGCCGCCTATTGGTCCGCGTCCCTCCGTTCAGGTTCTCACCGTTGTCCAGGACAGGACTGGCCGGTCCTGTCACACCCGGCTCTCTCTTACCAACGCTGAGGAGTGTGTGGCTTGAGCACGGGTGTGCTTGCCACCCGCGGGTACCCGCGGCATCTGTCCTGCCACTCATCTCCAACAGTACCCCTCCCTTCTCCTTCTCTTTCTCTTTTTATTTATTTATTTTTTGGATGGCGTTTGTGGGACAGGCACACAGAGATCGCCGAGTTTCTGGTAGAGAGAGGAGCTGATGTCACCGTCCGCGACAACATCTACAGGCGGTCGCCTCTGGAGGTGGCCAAGTACCGCCAGTGCCACGACTTGGTGCGCCTCCTTGCCGCCGCCGAGCGACGTCACGCTGCTGCAACGACCAGCCCCAATGGAGGAGCAGCAGCAAGAGAAGAAGAAGAAGAAGAGGACGAGGCGAGCTACACGAGGCCGCAGAGCCAGATCGACAAGGAGGGCAACCGGCGCGTGCTGAGCGGGGTGCACTTCAAGCACATGGACCTCTTCCTCGGCCGATACCGTCTGCCCGACGACGTGCCGGCCACCATCGAGGCCTTCCGCCAATCATCCCAGCACGATGGTACTTCTTGAGCTCTCATTGGCTCCTCATCATCATCACCACGGCCTTTGTGTGGTGCTGATGGTGTCGACGTCGGCGCAGACATCGAGTACGCGGCGGTGGACACCGTGTTGAACGTGCCGGTCACCATGCGCCACAGCCATGACCGCCAGCGACACGTGGAAGACGCCAAGAGGCGACGCGAAGCTGGTGAGCACGTGTTGCGGTCGTCGGTGATGAGCACCAACGAATTCCTCCTCGCCGTGCGCCAGTCAAATGAATAGAAAAAGCCAATATTTCTTCGTTCTTCGCAGACTCTTGATAGTCAGTGCTGGGACCAGTCACAGCAGCATGCGGAGGGTGGTCACGCCGCTGGCGCCCAAGTGCCTCTGGAGCAAGGGCGAGGTGACCGTGTTGTACTCTTCGAATCCGACCTTTTGATACGCCCGAATCGCCCCCGCGTTCTCGACCACGGCCGAGATCTGCGCCTTGGTGTAGCCGCTTTCTCGTCCTGCAACATCAACAACAACAATAAATAGATAAATAATGCAAAGAAAAACTGGAAAATTAAAATGATCAAAAAAAGTCAGCACCAAGGGCGAGGGCCTCTCGCAGCAGGCGATCCACCAAGCCGCGTCGGCGACACTCGGGCTTGGTCGCCACCCACTCGATCATCCAGTGATTGTCTTCGTCTGTTTTTCAGTACTCAGAGTCAACACTCTGGGCGCGCCACATCTTAACTGCAACAGACGGTTCTGTTCCTTACCAGACATGGTCGGGAGCACGGAGCTGAGGTCGGCCATCCTGTTGGTTGTCCCACATGGTGGTGATGATGAGCAACAACAGCTGCAGCCAGAGGAAGGCAAGACGACGAGTGCGCGAACCGTTGGTTGAAGGACTCGACCCAGGGCGCAGGCCAGCCTTGGCTCTCAACAACGCGGTGTAAAAGGTCTTCGTACTCTTTCAGCGGCTTCTCACGCGGCCCGCAGCAACACAGGACTGCCGCTCCCCCCTCTCTGCCGTTAAACTGCGCGCCAAGTGCACACGCCGGAGGTTGAGTGTTGGTACCGGCGCCTGGTGAACCCTCGAGTTCGGCCACAAGAAAGCCGTCCCAGCGCACGCAGGTCGGTGCGTCATCTTCCACCATCTGCTGGAGCACGTGGAGCACATCCTGCTCGCGCTCCAGGAACGAGAAGCGGACGTCCATGAAGCCGCGTGCTTGGTGGCCGCGGGTGGCCTGGAGAATGGCCCATGCCAGCAGCGGAGCGTCGCTCTTCACAGCTCGCCGAAGGCGCACGTCTTCCTTCTCCATTGCGGGCCTTTCGCCTTTTTTCTTTAGGCCTTTTTGCTTCTCTCTTTTTATTCCCCAATCAGCTTACGGGGCATTTCTTGTCGACTTTCTCGTCACTTAGCCACTTGCCCCGAGCCGCTTGCCCTGGCGGTGCCTGTACATCTGGCGCACCATCTCCTCGAACACGACCGTCATCTGGTCGCGATGCACAGTCCACAACCCCTCGGGCGACTCTTCAGGCGGCTGCGGTCCAAGATTCAACAGGGACGGGGGCAACGCGGTGGACATGGGCGTGGCAAAGAAGCGCGGGTGGTATTCGATGACGTAGTTGTCCTTGACCGAGCACTCGAAAAAGTTGCGCTCGACCTTGTTCTTCTTCTTCTTCTTCTTCTTTGCTTTCGTGGTGTTGTGGTCGATGGGGGTGACGGCGACAAACTGGTCGGCCAGGGACTTGCCATCGGCTACTGTGATGATGCGCTCAGTCTGGAGGTCGAGCTTGTTGCCCAGCACGATGATCGGCGGAAGGTCATCATCCTTGATCTGGTGCACGCGCCGGAGCAAGTGTGTTGCGTTGGAGAAGTGACCTGTGATGGAATAGAGCAGCAGCACTCCCTTCATCATCACCATCACCATCACCATAGCCGTCATCACCAACACATCATCATTTACACGGTGCAAGAGTGGGGAGTAAGTACATCACTCTCGCAGATGAAACAGTCGATCAGCCGCTGATACTCTTCTTGGCCAGCGGTGACGATGATCTCAAGCATTGCTGTTATCCCATCGACCTTTAGCTTTTTGGTAAATCTGCAGATACAACAGAGAGGACTCAAGTCAGCAGTGTGCTGCATACGCGTTTGGCGCGGTGGAATGGCACTGACCTTTCTTCGATCACGGGATTATACTTGAAGAGCAGCACAACAACGACCAAGCAGCAACATTCAGTAAGAATAAAAATAAAATAAAATAAGATAATAAGGGGATAGTAATTGTTGAGTATGTGCAACCTCAGTTATAAAGCAATTGGTGACAAAGTAGGTGACGAAGGCGTGCCGCCCAGAGCCGCCTGGACCCAGCATCACAATCTTGTAGCTAAGGCTGCGCTTTGCGTCTGGTCCCCAGCACATGCTGTTGTCAGGCAAACCCTTCTAAAGAGAAGAAGAAAAGAAGAAAGAGGGAGGGGGGGCACCAGTCCAGGCCGGGAGGGCAGTGATGAGGGCAAACCACTGGTGGCACACAAGTGCAGCTGCATGGAGGTCTGCAGGCTCGGTCAAGAAGCTCAACACATGCTCTGCTACCTATAATGGGGGCCATCCCTCCCAAGAAGCCCAGAACGTTGGTATGTCACATTCTCATTCCCAGATGGTCTTTTTCCAGCTCCACGCTGCGCACCTCATTTGGAAGTAGTGAAAAGTGCTCAAGCTCCAAGGCCATGGGCTTCTTGTTGCGTACAACGTCCTTGTTGCACCGCTAGAAAAGCTTGCTTTGCAGGGATGGAGCCAAGCAGGGGAAACGGCACACTCGAGTTCCTTTTTTGGTGAAACACCCTAAAGAGGATGACCTACAATGAACTGAGATAAAAGTGTTTATTGGTCTAAGCTCAAGACGTAATGGTAGGTTGAGTTCTCATTAGACACGCACTCGCAGTCCCTGGGACAGCCACCTTCTTCATGCACCCACCTGATCAGTTCCATGCGGCACGACTTGTAAGCAGCCCCGCACGTCCTTATATCCCAGGGGCAACCTTGCGCGCGGAGCCACTTGAGCCCAGGCAAGTCGCCTTCTCTCGCCGCGGCTGCGCACGCCATCTCGTCCCATGGGCAACCCTCGGCGTGAAGCCACTTGAGAAAGTCCAGGTCGCCTACCTGCGCTGCCTTGGCGAACGTACGTGCGTCCCAATTGCACCCAAGTTTGGTTCGCATCCACCGCAGCACCTCAACCTGGCCAGCTTCAGCCGCCGCGGCACAGGCCTCTTGGTCTGGTGGCCACGGGCAGCCGTTCTCGTGCGCCCACTGGAGCACAGCCAAGTGGCCGCCTTTGATGGCCTCCATGCTGGTCTCATGGTCCCACGGGCAGCCGTGTTGGCGGGCCCAATGGAGCACGGCCAAGTGCCCGCCCTTTGCCGCATTGGTGCAGGTCCACTTGTCCCACGGGCAGCCGTTGAGGCGCGCCCACTGGAGCACGTCAAGATGCCCAGCAGCCGCGGCCTCAGAGCTCGTGCGCTCGTTCCACCTGCAGCCGTTGGTGCGCGCCCATTGGAGGATGGCCAAGTGGCCATTGCGCGCGGCGTTGGTGCATGTCGGCGTGTCCCAAGAACAGCCGTGCTCGCGGGCCCACTGGAGAATGGCCAAGTGGCCTGCCCCGGCCGCGTTGGAGCACGTCCACTGGTCCCACGGACAGCCGTGTTCGTGGGCCCACTGGAGCATTGCCAAGTGGCCGTTGCGAGCAGCTCGCGCACAGACACATGCGTCCCATGAGCAGCCGTTAGAACGCAGCCATTGGAGCATGTCCAGCCGGCCGCACTTGACTGCGTCCGCGCAGATGTCTGCGCGGTTCCACGGGCAGCCGTTGGCGTGTAGCCATTGCAATAGCTCCAAGTCGCCATTCAAGGCTGCCTCGGTGCACGCTCGCTCGTCCCACGGGCAGCCGTTGGCCTTTGCCCACTGGATTATCGCGAGTTGGCCTCTCCGGGCTGCAGAGGCACAGGTCCAGTAGTGCCACGGGCAGCCTTGAGCGTGGGCCCACTGAAGCACGGAGAGCCAGCCCTTGCCAGCCACATGGCCAGCAAAGTCGCTTGGCGCTCTGGCGTTGGCAAGAGGGGCTAGCTGCTGGCCTGTGTCCCAGGATGTGGCGACAAGACTGGACGACCAACGGCTGCAAACAGCACGGCACACAGGAAGCATGAGCGGGTCTACATGGCTCAGCACGAGTCCGACCAGTTCCACCGTCAAGGTCTCCATCTTTGCTTGCTTGGTTGGAATTATTATTAAATAAATACGGAATTATGAAAGTTCGCAGTAAATTTAAAAGATAACACCGCCGGGTTCTGACGTACTCTTTGTGCTGTTTCGCGACAGAAGCGCCACTCAAGAGGACGCGCTCGGCCAGCGGGTAGAGCAGTTTCTCCTGATTGAGGTAGAACAGGTGTGTTAACGCTGCCCTTTGGTTGGGGCCAAACGTAGAGAAGGTGAGGACGAACCTCAACATAGTTGTGAAGCTTTGCAAAGCTGCTTGATGACCTCGTCGGCGATGCGTTCCTTCAGCGTGGCCCTCTCTGTTGGAGTTCAGTCGTGACTCCTCTTTTTTCATTTTCATTTCCCTTTTCTTTTTCCGCGCTCCGCGCCAAAAATTTCATTTTATTTTCATTTTTGGCTCCTGGCACGAGGTGCGTGAAGGCGACCAAGCGAGTGCATGAGCTGTCGACGCGAGCCGACCTGACGCCACAGGCCCGCGCCATTGAGCTTCTCAGGCACTGTCCCTCGCTGATCATCCATCTTTCCGGTGACCGCCTTGTGGCTGATGGTCCGCGTCGTCGTGCAGACTGTCCTGTGCGTGCGGCCACCACCTGCAGCGCACGGAGAAGGCCCTTGGTGGGACCGATCCGGCCAACGTCGACTACGCCGCCTTGCAGCTGTTTCCGCTGGTTCTGCCGCTCTATCGGGCTCTCTAGCTCGCACGATGCCTCGTGCCCTGTCAAGCCAGCCACAACGACGCATCGCCGAAGCGCTCCTCAGCAAGCTACTGGCCGAGTGCTCGAGATCCGCTTCGGCGGAGAGGAAGAAGAGAGCACTTGTGACGTCGACGCCAACTCCAGAGCGTCATCGAGCGCTCCAGGCAAGCCGCGCCTCTTGGGCAGCCAGGAGCTCAGGAAATCGGAGGAGGGTGATAACGACAGTTGCGAACAGCAAGACGACAAGCTTGGGCACCCCCCACTACGACATCGCTGTCTTCGGACGTGCAAGAAGGCACGAACAGGAGGAACTGACAGAGGCCCAGAGCGAGCACTTCGCTCGGATTCGATTGAAGGACGCATGTACATAGAGCAAAACAACAAAGAACAAAGATCGCTTTGCAGTTAGCGTGATCTGTTGGGGTTCATCTTGGAGGCCCCCCTCTCAGCACCATAGCCCTGCCCCCATTCACAATCACACAACCAATTAGTGAAACAGCTCAGGGAGACTACCTCGCCCTTGATCATCTGTGAAAATCTCTCTTGCCAGATGAGGAAGAAGAGTCGTGGTAGAGATCGCTTAGCGATGAACGTCACCGTAACAAGAGTGACCAACGAGCGATCAACGTCATCACCAACCTCATCCTCCCAGGGCCTACAACAACTCGAGTACAACCGGAAGTGAAGTGAGCAGGCGCACTACAGGTCTCTGGTGCTTATGGACCGTTCTACGCAGCACAATTTTAAGGGATAAGAGCTGTGGTTGAATGATGGCGTTTGTTTAAAAGAATACAAAGTTTCACTCGGCAGAGAGCCAGGTTTCCTTGTGTAGGTTGTAGTTTTCATGTTTGGCCTTGTCTGTAAGCTTGCCCTTGCTAACGCTGCCGGGCTCCAGCTGGTCCATCACCTGACTCGCGCTCTGCTCCCATCAGCGCAACACAGAAAGTGAATATTTCGGTCCAATCAAAGCATGCCGCCCTATGGGGATGTGACGTGACTCACCAGGTGTCCGTTGGTTGTGATGCGCATCACAGTATTGCGCATGGTTTGGAGCCGCCTCGACCTTCTCCTGCGCGCCAGCGCTGTCACGGCGCTGGCCACCGTGACGCCGGCAATGAGCGCAACACCGCCAATCACTCCGCCAATCACAAGCAGAGTGGTGTTGCTGTCCACGCCATTGGCCTTGTTGGACTGAGAACTGCCGGTGCCCATCAGCGCGCCCAGATTGAGCAACGGATCGTAGAAGAGCGAGCTCGTGAAGTTGGGCAGCCTCAGCTCGAGCACATACTCGGGCGATGCCGACAGTGGCTCGGCAAGGCGCATGTTGTGTATCAGTGGTAGCTCCACGCCATCAGCCACGGCCATATCCCACACCTCAATGAGCGCCATGAGCTGTGATGGTATAGTGCTGGCGCCAACAGCAACACCGGAGACAAAGGGGACGTAGTAGGTGGTCATCTGGTCCTGTGGCACGCCGCGACGCACTGTAATGCCTTGCGCCGGATTGGCCACGCTTGAGCTACCCACCATAGCCTCGGACAGCCGATAGCGCACTGTCAGTGGCCCCGCGGCAGAGCTGCTGCCACTGAGGTTGAGAGACCACTTGAGTGTGCTGGCACCGATGCTGAAGCCATGGCCAGCGAACTGGCCCACGGCTGCCTGGTCGAAGAAGGTGAACGACTGGTTGAGCTGCATGAGTGGGTTGTTGGCCGCGTCGGTGATGGTCTGTGTGTAGATGGTCGATCCGCCACCAACCTGGATTTTGGACGCTGCACCCCGCCATCAACTCAGCCCAATTATTGCATTGATCGCGAAGTGCCGGAGTGACGCATGAGGTTGGCAAATTTAGGTACAGGCAACGGTGAAGGGAGTGCCAGAGCCCAGCTGCAGGTCTTGTTGTGATATGGAGACCACACTCTGTGCTTCTGTATGAACAGTAAGCCCTTCAAGCTCCAATACAGAGAGAGAGAGAGAGAGCAATGTAGGAACAGGACTCTGGATAGAGGAGGAGAAGAGAGAGAGAGAGGACTGGAGTGTCCTTTGCTCGTTTTATTCATGGCGGTAGCCATAGCTCTGTAGAGCATGTGAGGTCACGCACACCCTATTGGGCACTTGCTCCAACACGCCCCTTGCCCATTAGGGCTTGTGCGTGGCTGAGTGTTTGTGCTCGTCACTCCCTGTATCGCCCCTTGACAGGCAGAGAAGGCTAAGGCTGGCGCAGAGGAGTTCGACCTTGGCACAAGGAAGAGATTTCGTCAGCAAGTTGGCAACCATCTGAGCAGTAGGACAGTAGAGAAACTTGAGCTTGTGCTCCTTGACTGTCTCACGCAGATGAAACTTGTGGATGTCGATGTGCTTGCTGTGGGTGTGCTCAGCAGGCTTGGCAGACGTGAGAAGAAGGGCCACTTGATTGTCATTGAAGACATCAAGCGGCTCATCATGGGGTAGGCCAAGTGCGTGAAGGTGTTGGCGGAGGTAGAGGCCATACTTGGCCGTCTCAGAGAGAGAGATCAGCTCAGCCTCAGTTGTAGAGAGGGTGACGCACTTTTGAAAGTGTGATGCCCAGAAGATAGGTCCACCCAGAACCATGAATATGATCCCAGTGGTGGACTGTTGTGTGGCTGGATTGCCACCCCAGTCAGTGTCACAGTATGTGCGTGGTAGTAAAGAGCTTGGACTGTTGTGGTAGTGGTGATCAAATGTGAGCGCCAGGTGCTTGGTCGCCTTAAGGTAACGCAGAAGGTGCTTAACTGTGTTCCAGTGAGGGTGACCATAGCCATTCTGGTGACAGCTCAGCATGTTGACTGTGAACATGATGTCTGGTCTTGTAGCAAGTGTGATGTAGTTGAGCTGGCCAACTGCAAAACAGTACGGGATGCAAGCATTGGAGGGAGCAGTAGCTTTGAGCTGTGGAAGCTTGAGCTTGTGCTCCATCAGAATGTAGAGGGGGTGGGCACTCACCTGGCCAAAATCGTGCAGCACCTCTTTGATCTTGCCTGCTTGTCACAGCTGCAGGATGCCCTGGTCACGGTCATAGAGGACCTCCATGCCCAGAACTGACCTGGCAGCCCTGAGATCCTGCATGTGAAAACAAGAGGACAGGGCTGACTTGGCCTTGTCCATCCACTTGTTGGGTGCCACAATGACACAATTGTTGACATAGAGGCAGATGAAGATGAAGTTGTTGTGGCCCACAGACTTGATGTAAAGGCATGGGTTGGCAGGAGAGGTGCCATACCCCTCCTCATGAAGGAAAGAGTTGATGACCCTGTGCCACTTGAGTGGCGCCTGCTTCAGCCTGTAGAGAGCCTTCTTGAGGCGACACACATGGCCAGGCTTGTCTCCCTTGACAAACCCCTCAAGCTGGGGAATGTAGATCAGCTCCCCAGTGAGGAGAGCATTGAAGAAGGTGTTCGCCACGTCCATGATGTGGATCTTGTAGTGGTGTGTGATGGCGATGGTGAAGACAAAGTGCAAGGAGGCCAGGCTGACCACAGGGGCAAAGGTCTCCTTTTAGTCCACGCCATAGACCTGCAAGTAGCCCTTCCCAACAAATCTCACCTTCAGCTTGTTGATTGTGCTGTCTGTGTTGTCCTTCACCTTGTAGACCCACTTGGTGCCAATGATGTGGCACCCTGGTGGCAGGAGTGTCAGCTCCCATGTTTTGTTGCGCTTGTGTGCATTGATTTCAGCCTTCATGGTGGCATGCCACTCAGGTGCCTCTGGGCACTCCATGGCCACATGAAAAGACAGCAGGGTGCATGCCATGTCCGCCATGGCAGCAAGGATGTAGTCACCACTGAACAGCTGACTGTTGGGCCAGCAACACCTTGCAGAGGGCGCCTGAGGGGGTGGGCGTGGCGCCTGCTTGTGTTTGCGCCCTTGGTGAGACATACCCTGTGCCATGTGCACATGTCCATCGTGGTCATAGACACTGCACCACGCGGCATCAATGACAATGTGGCAGCCCTTGCTGGCCATCCACACTGTGGAAAGAAGGTTCTTCGCCAACACCAGAACATAGAAAACATCATCCAATTGGATGCAATGGTGGTTTTCTGCAAACCTGGCCCAGCCATAAATTGTGCCTCAACCCTGAATGGCGCAGCTCAAATCATCGCCCAAGAGGATGCTCCTCTTCTCAGCACACAGATCAACGTAGTTCACAAGCCATTCCTTGCACCACATGATGTGGCACATGGCACCAGAATCAAAGTACCAGGCTTTGCTGTTGTCCACATGTGTAGCTGATTTGTGCAGCATGAATGTGTACTTGTTGACACTGACCACCTTGACAACCATGTTGATGTGGTGGACCTTGTCTTGAGGGGCATCAGGGCAGTTGGCCCTCTGGTGGCTGAGGCGTTGGCAATTGAAACACTTAATTTTTGTGTCATGGTCCCCCTGACCACTCTTGCCACTTGTCTGCTGTCCTTCACCACACTGGCCGCCACCCTTCTTCTTCTTCTTGAAGTCATGGCATCCCTTGCTGACGTAGCTGACAGATTTGACAGCCTGAGTGTCTCTTGCCTTGACACTGGCCTCATGCCCTTGAAGGAGACATCACGCCTTGCTCATGTCAGCACTGGTGTCACTCTGAACCACCACTTGGACAGTGTCATACTCTGGTGGGAGACCATTGAGTGTTACCATCAAGTAATAAATGTCTGGCAGTTTGGTGTCCTCAAACACTGCCAGGTCATGCACCAGATCTGAGTCAGCTGGTTCAGGAGAAGCAATCAATTGCCATTCTCTTTTGGCTTGAACTCCATGTCAAGCTGCACGATCATCCCCGCCAGATCATCTTCAAGGCCGTTGACCACAGTCTTGAAAGTCTCATCAAGCCACATGAGAATTGCTCTGGCCGCTTGCTGCTTAGCTTTGGTGTACTCCACCATGTGAGACTGAAGACTAATGTTGGACTCTGTTCTGACTCTAGCAGGCTCTTCAGTGGGAGAGGTGGCGTAGATCCCTCACCCTCAACAGTGAGGTTGAGGCTGGACTCCACATCATTGCTTCTGAATGTAACGGTGATAGGAACAATCGACGGTGCAGGCGATGACGACACTGTTGGCGTGCTGGTGCTGGAAGAGGTTGGAGAGATCAAAGAGGAGGGCGAGGGTGTAGGTGAGAAGGAGAATGATGGTGAAGCAGTTGGCGACAATGTTGGGGTAGGCGAAGCGGTTGGGGATGTTGATGTTGAAGGGGAGGAAGACAGAGACAGAGAAGGACCAGTGTTAGGGCAAGCTGACGAGACACAGCGCGACCGAGATCATCAACATCAGAACTACTAATGAGAGATTGAATGAAGCGAGCGCGGACGTACTGAGGCCAATGGCGCCTTCCTGAGTGTTGATTGATAGTGGTCCCGTTGAGTCCCATAGCCAAGTACCGCACGACACACCTGGGTCGCGCCAGACAGTGTGAGCTGACACCCAAGCGTGTTTGTAGTCAGCTTGCAAATGCAGCTTTACCGATGCTGGTGGGTCCCGAGACGGCCAGGCTGAACGCTCCAGTTTGGTTCCACCACCCACTGGAACTAGCAGAGGCAAAAACACCTGCCGCCGTGAACGCCTTATCACTCTTTGGCTCGTCGAACAAGAAGCAACATACCGTAGGTTGACGAGGCATTGAGAGACAGCGTGGCGCTGCCACTCTGAAGCCATGCCACGTTTACACCCATCACGTCGACGCCTGGGCAAGACAAAGCATCAGCGCCGTGAAGTCATGCCAAAAGCCCCAAGAGGCGGTAGCGCGATCAGTCGATGAGATGAGATGGTTTGTGGTGGGTACCAATGCCAGACGTCGACTGATCATCAAGGGACAAGCCTATGTTGCCGATTTGGTTCCAGGTAGAGTTGGAACGTAACCTCACCATCGAGATCCCCGGCGACTGCCGCGCCGTGATGTACAGGTCTCCGTTCTGGTTCCAAGTGAAGTTGGCGCTGTAAGGCGCCATGCCTGTGCGGCCGGCCGAGTAAAGAGAATGGGAAAGGGGTGAGATGGATTGAACCTCAACATGACTGTTTGTGATTGGACGTACCGCCGGCAGAGCATGCAGTGAGGTCCATTGTCATTGTTTTGTTCTGATCCCACCGAGAATGCGCCCCACAGAGGCTTCATCTGGACTCACAAAGTTGGCGACGAGCGCTCCACTCTGCAACCAAGTGCTGTTGGTGATCGTGATGACTGAGGAGGGACAGCGGGGGTAAGATCAAGAGTTGGCCGCCAAGCGAACCAGGAGTCTGGGCGTACCGCAGTAACCATCCACCACCAACGAGCCTGTTTGATTCCAAAAACTGAGCTCCTGCATGTCAGCTGCCACAGTACCTACCTCAGCCAACAAGGCGACCAACAGACGAGAAGAGTCTCAATCACGCTGCTCGTACCAGAGGACCTTACGGTCAGGCTGCCGTTGATGTAGACGGAACCGACCGTCGTCAGTAGCCCGCCTTTGGCCAGGACCGGCACTACCGAGTCAGAGATGTTGAGGCTGCCGTATTGCGTGATGTCCGCCCCCTTGGCAATGTTGAGGCCTTTGCAACGCAGGTCAGCCTCTCACAGCACATATCACGATACTCTCGTATTGTTGTTTTGGGTGGGGGGCAGAGATCTTACCGCCGCCGATCATGGTCAGGCTGCCGTTGATGACAAAGCCCGGAGCCTGCACGACCAGGCTCGGGAAAACTGAGGTCTGCCATTGCACTGTACCATTGAGACTGCAGTTGCACAACACGAACGGACGGCCCACAAAGTCCGGGGTTAGGCCGACAAGGGGCATCAATTACGCTGGCTTTGGTGGGGAGGTCTTACAAGAGCACCACGTTGGCAACATTCACCGTAGCGCCGACGCCACCGTCATCGTAGTTGCCGGAGCTCACCTTTACCGTGGTGTCTGCATTCACGCTCGCTAGGGCGGTGGTTATCTGAGTGTAGTCGCAGCCGGTCGGACACACAGTAGTCACTGCCAAGCAACACACGGAGGAGAGTGAGGGGAGGTAAGTCGAGCTGATCTGAAGATGAGGTGGGAGACGATGAAGCGGTACCGGCAGACGATGCGCCCACCAGGCAGAGAACCAACAACAGCACAGCTGTCCTGACAACGAGGATTAACTGGGAGATGCAACGTTCCTTAGGAGGTGTGTGCCACCTCAACATCTGGCCCAGCAGCTCGGTGGCTTCTGATACTCAAGCCACAACGGTCTGTTCTTTACTGCTCTCTCTCAACGTTGTCCTTTGCTTCTCTTTCCGTATCACCCAGGATCTTTTTATGGGTTGTTTGAAAAAGAAGAAATAGCTTGTACGGAATCCCAATTCAAACGGACGAGCCTCCTCAGGAGCTTGCTGTTGTTCGTGATTGACTTGACCACTCATGGATCCGACCAGGGGTTGACCAACAAGCACCCGGCCGGCGCCCTCTTCAGCACCATGAGCATCGTGGAGAGCTTCCTCAGGCTCATTGCAAGTCCGCAGAGGAAGGAGGCCCCTCGTCTTGAGCTCCATGAAGGAAAGGAGGTGGACAAAAAGAGAAAGAGGCCCATCATGCTCGGGTGTAGAGTGACTGGCTAAGCACGAGGCATTCACATGAAACGCATCGGATGCGTTCCTCCAGTGCAGGAAGTGACGCGCCGGCTCCTCACCGGTATCGTCATCGTCTCCTACCTACCTGGCCCTTGCTGGTGTTGATGACGATGGAAATATTGTAATTGTAATTGTAATTGTAATTGTAATTGTAATTGTAATTTAATTAAAAGAAAAAAGTGAACAAAAAGGTGAACACAATTTGCGGAAACTACAAGTCAAGTTGAGCTCTGACTCTTGTGGCGTGATGGAGAAGGCACGACCTGTGTGCGGCCGCTTTCCCCAGAGCCCCTTCTGCGGCTGCACCATCCCGTGCCGCGTCGCCATGCGGGAGGTGCAGCTCTACCGAGTCTTGCCGGGCCTCTTCCTTGGGCCGCTTCAAGCAGCCTACAAGGTACGTACAAGCAAGGGAGAGAAATGGCAAGTGGCTGATCGATCGGCATGCCAAAGGTAGACGAGATGCGAGAGCAGGGCATTACGCACGTCCTCGACCTCGCCGACCAACCCTACACCAAACATACTGACCAGTTCAAGTACCTGAGCATTGAAATCGCGGACAGGGAAACAGAGGATCTCGCTAAACATTTCGAGAAGACGAACGCCTTCATCAAGGAGGCCATCGCGGGAGGTGGCGCAGTCCTCGTCCATTGCGATGCCTGCGTATCGCGATCGCCGAGCGTAGTCATAGCGTATCTTCTTTACGCCCAACACTTTCAAGATTTTGATGCAGCTCTCGCCAGCGTGCAGGCCGTGCGCGATCGCGCGAAGCCAAACGCTGGATTTGTGCGACAACTTCGCGAGTACCAGGCCGCACTTGCTGGGCGAGTCGACTGATCGTCGCCGAAAAAGAAAAGTACCCAAAAAATCTTGTCCACAAAATTTCAAACTGCTCCGAGAGCTATTACGTAAAGCAATAAGAAAGGTGAAGATGAATACGAACATGGAGGGCGCGTATCCTGCGGTCGCCTACCAGCAAATTCAGAATCAACACGCCGAAAAGAAAGATGATTCCTCTGCGCAACAAGATGAGGAGACCGTCTTCATGACCCACACCCCTGAGAATAGTGCGATTATCAACAACTCCACCAAGTGGGTCTTCTGCCTTCTTATCATCCAGATCGTACAAGACGCTCAACTTTTGCATCACTTCATCATTTTTAGTTTTCATCACTCATCACTTTCTCTCGCAGCTCATCTCCATTCCTTACTGGGGACCAGGCGCTTTCGGTACCTTCTTCCCGTATGTCAACCTCTTCATGGCCGTTGTTGGTTGGATTGGCGTCCGCAGCCAGAACCTTGGGCTGATTGTGGCTGTACGCTTTCCTCCTTTCCTCCTCGAGGTCCTTCTGGCTGCATGCTGACTCTTTGCTTTGTGTAGCACTTCCTGTACTCGATGATGTGCCTGTTTGGCCTTGTCATGCTCTGCTCCATGGCTGTGTTCTACGTCGGCGGTGTCGACCTGTTGTGGCTGGCGGGCTTTGTCTGCTTCATCTTGGCACTGAGCTTCTTCCTGCGCAAGCAGAGGCTGCTCATCCAGGCCCTCAGCGCCACCAAGGGTACGCCTTTACGCCTCCCTCCTCCCCATTCTTCTGTAGCTCATTTGATGCTCTTGTTTGCTGTTGTTGCGCCCTTTTCCGTAGTCCCTGTGGCCGATGACGTGGAGGACCCCATGCTGGTGGAGCTGTCCATGACGCCTGTGGAAGCGCCCGCCTCGGCGCCTTTGGCCTGTGAGCAGCAGCAGGCCGCCTGTGCTGCCCCCAACTTTGGGGCCTTTGCCTACCCGCCGGCGCCCTTCTACGCGCAGGACCCCGCGCAGCCGGTCCCCGTGCTCGTCCAGACCGAGCAGGGCACCCATCAAGTGGTCTACATGTACCCCGTCATGCCCAATCCGCAGCAGCTTGCGCCCGCTTATGAGCAACAACAGCAGTAAGTCAGCAGGTCAGACACCATGACCCCTGGCCCTTTCCTGCAGCTGGTCCGCCACTTGCGTGCGTGAATGCACGCATTCCTCCCCAAATGAAAGGCACGTGGGGGTGCGTTTAAGACATCCACACAACACCAGTCGTCCTTATCCGAGTTTTTTGGGTGTCTATCTTGGCGATCACACATTATGTTGTGGCCAATCGCTGGAAGTGTGTTCCAGCTCATCTACAGATTGGTGAAACTTTAATTGGTGCCGCCAATCCTGGCAAGGTGTCATGATGTCGTTTTGTGGTCGCTGCATGGACTAGAAAAGCCTCTCGGCTTCTTCAGTTGTTCTTCCAGCCACACACCAGCCAGCACCAGACACTCTCCCACAGTCTCACTCTTGTATCAGAAAAGTAGCGTCTTCAAAGGACTGAAGTACTACAACACACGGAGCCCGCGAGCGCCAGCGAACGTAAGGATGTCGACGCCGAGAATGACCATCGTGGCCATACTGGTCTTTGCGCTCTTGGCCCTGTGTCTCGTGAAAACCACTGATGGCACATGCTACGTCGTACGGCTTTGCCGTTTCTCCCACTCTACCCCAGGCCCCCCAGTAGAGGCTCATCATCTGGTTTTATTTATTTTATTTTGATGACAACCAACTAGACTGGAGGCCCCGCCCAGCCGGATCCTTGGTGTTCTCCCCCAGATTACCCACGTTGCCTGCGTACGTTCTTGTTGTGGTTATGTTCTCTGCCCGCTCGCACTCAGTGACCCCTCCTCTCGCAGCCTCGTTAGGGTACTCGGCCTCCCCACTCCCGTCTGGCGAGACCTACATGAGTTTCTATTCGTGGATTCTTGATGTGCTAGGTACGATATGATAAGAATTGCCAAAATTTGCCGGATTTATATTCCGAATTAATCATTAATTCGGAATATTGTTTAACCTGGTACCCCGTTCACATCACAACTTGTAGGCACCGACAATGTGAGTGTCCAGAAACGCTACATCGACACCGCCACGACCAACCCCAACATCTTCTTCGCTCCAAACCAAACGGGCTGCTACGTCAACCTGACCTTCGTGTACGAGGTGGCGTCGTTTCGGAGTAAGATGGGCATCTTCACGTTCCCCAAGAACAACGTGCCCACGACCCTCTCCGACATTCCGGACAGCTCGCTCAAGCTGCTCTTCAACGAGACGTCGGTGGACTGCAAGCTCACCCAATCCGGCGACTCGTGCCTCTCGCCCGGCTCGACGCACCTGCTCGGGCCCTACACGAGCGCCGACGCGGTCGGGTTCTTCTTGGACCGCAACCTCATCTGCAAGGACAATCCCCAGACGTTCTACTCGATCGACGCCCTGAACACCAAGCAGACGACCAAGCGGCTCCTGGCCGTACTGCGCGACCCCAACACCAGGCGCGTCTACGTCAGCTGGGAGGACGCGCCCGACGGCACAAACAAGCTCGACTACAACGACAACATGTACTCGATCACCTCCAACTGCACGCTCGACTACACCAAGATCCCGTGCGCCAACGTCACCTCCTGCCGCAACCGGAACCAGACCCTCGACACCGAACAATGCACATGCATCTGCGCCAACCAGGCGAGCACGACCTGCCTGACGACGACGCGCCACTATTACAACACGGACACCTGCTCCTGCGCGTGCCGCAAGCCGACGTCATGCCCCTCGCCCCAGTTCTGGAACGCCACCTCGTGTCAGTGTGAGTGCCCGGTCCGCGGAACGTGCACAGCCCCCAACTTCAAGTGGAACGCCACGCTGGCCGGCTGCGGCTGCAAGTGTCCGCCGACCGCGCTCGAGGCCACCGGAGCCGAGTGCCCCAACAGCTTCTACAAGTGGAACCCCGACGGGAGCTGCACTTGCGTGTGCCCCACGAGCGAGCCGGCCGGCGCACAGTGCGCGGCCAAGGGCCTGGGCAACCTGAAGTGGAACTCGAAGACGTGCGGCTGCACGTGCCCGACGAGCGGCACCTGCAAGGTGGCCAACCAGAAGTGGAACGCAAGCAACAGCGCCGACGTGTGCGGCTGCCAGTGCCCGGCCACGCCCGAGCTCGCCGGGACGTCGTGCCCGGGCAATCGCAAGTGGAACAGCTCGCGCGAGACGTGCGCGTGCTATTGCCCGGCCGAGGCCCCGGCCGACAGCCCGTGCACGGGCAACTTTGTTTGGAACTCGACCCTGAGCGAGTGCGATTGCTACTGCCCGCTGACCCCGCCCGACGGCAAGTGCCCGGGCGTCCAGGTCTGGAACCGCGATTTCTGCCAGTGCATGTGCCCGACCGACGACCCGTGCTTTAAGAAGAGCACGCAGTGCAAGCAGTTCCAGTGCAGCGAGCAGACGGGCCAGTGCCAGCTCGTCTACGAAGACGTCTGTGCCACGCAGAAGCTACAGTTCAACACGACCGGCTGCCTGGCGTGGCTCTGCGACGACAGCCTGGGCTGCGTGCGCCAGGCCACCAACTCGTGCTGCACCAACTACACGGACTGCGCGTCGTGCGCGCTCGTGGACGGCTGTGATTGGCTCAACGGCGCCTACTGCGACGTCTCGGGCCAGGTCCTCACGTCGCCCCTCGACAAGCCGGACCACCCGAACTGCAACCCAAGCACGGGCCTCTCGGCTGGCCAGACGGCGGGCATCACCGTCGGCATCGTGGCCGGCGTCAGCGTCGGCGTCGGCGGCGCCGCTGCGCTGCTGGCCGCCGGGTACATCGCCTACCGCCTCCTCAACAGGCCGCCCATTCCGGACCAGCTGCCCACCATCGAGAACCTCGACGCCGAGACCGGGACGGGAGACAACCCGCTCTTCCACGGCAATCAGGTCGAGATGACCAACCCCATGTTCGCCGGCAGTGGTGGGGCCGCTCCCGTCCCATCCGATCTCCACACTCTCTGAGGCAGGTTTGGTTTGCCATCAGAAAGTCAACTTTTTGTAGTTCTACATTGTTATCATCATATATTCATTAATTGAAAAAAAAAAGCTGGAATGGCCATTTAAGCGTAAGCGAACAGTCCATGTTGGAAGTGTGCCACTACACTAGCAAGCCTCATCGGGGTTGAGCACCTTGCCCAAGAACAGTGGGCACATAAAGCGTGTGTGGTAAAGCACAAACACAAACGGCCTGTTGACCACAAATTTCTTTGGCAGGCAATTTGTATGCATCCTCATCGCAGATGCAGCTGAAGCTTCTGTGCCCTCTTCGTTGACCTCGACACATGCCTTGTGGTACACCTGGCCAATGAAGAGGCCCCTGCAGGACAACACCACATTGTTTTGTTCATCAGTCAGCTGTCAGTCGAAGTACCGCAGCAAGGTGGGCGTACTCGGTAGGCGAGTCTGGAGCGACCATGCCTCGAAAGTCGGCAGTGGTGAACTTGAAGGGCTCGGTCACACCCATGTCCTTGAGCACCTGTGACAGCTCGACCTCAAACTCGAACTTGAACCGCGGCAGCTCGATGTTGACCTTTTTTTTGCGGAGAGACTGGTGTTGTTCGACGATCTGTTTAAGGTTGCTCTCTGCCACGACCTGCTCGTCAACATGTCACCAACATGTTGTCGAGTGCAGACTACAATTGTCAGTAGCCAGCAGCAGCAGCAGTAGGGCGAGAGGGGGTCGAAGGAACGAACCGCGTCGAGCGTGGCGGGTGAGTTCTCATGTGGCAGAAGCACGAGCATGACGATATCA
The DNA here is from genome assembly GCA_002179805.1 of Acanthamoeba lenticulata. Taxonomy (NCBI): domain Eukaryota; phylum Discosea; order Longamoebia; family Acanthamoebidae; genus Acanthamoeba; species Acanthamoeba lenticulata. The sequence continues at coordinate 33,940 of NAVB01000230.1, read as the reverse complement.
ATGTCCTTGTAGGGCAACTCCACCATGGCATGGCCGTTGAACGAGGCGTGGCCGACCTCGAACTCCTGTTGCATCATGCGGACGCGTTTGGTGGCGGAGCCGCCGAGAAGGTGGAAGTCCCTGTCGCTCGTGCACTCTTCCTCGAAGGGTTCCTGCCAGGCGCCCTAGAAGTGGATGGCGTTGGTGAGCACCAATGGGGTGTCTGTCTTGAGCGAGCCCGAAGGCAGGAGGTTCTTAATCTTGTCCTTGGTCTTCTGCTCGACCCACGCGTTGATGGTGTGGCGCGCTGCCTCGGTCTGGTCAAAGTCGACAGTGCGCGCCTCGGCCAGCAGCGCTTGCGTGCGGATCGCAAAGTGGGGGTCAAGCTTGAAGCGGTCGGCCACCCACAGGGCGTTGGCCACCGACAGTGACTGGATACCAGTGAGGCGATGTCGTGGTGCATCTCCTCGTCGTCAGAGTCAGCTTGGTAGCCGATGGCGGTCTTCAGCTGGGCCGCAGAGTCTCCACTGGCGCCCTGGAGCGCGAGGGCCAGCGCGGTGGCCACACTGAAGGGCGACACGAACACGTTGGCGTCCACAGAAGCTGTCTCGGCAGCATGCCTGAAGAGGGCCGCACTAAACGCCACGCTAAGCTTACCAGCTCGCTGCGCAGCGGCGTAGTCAACTTGGCTAGCGGTACCGGCCATTATTGGAGAGAAGCGCCCAGTTTTTTTTTTTTTTTTAACCTTTTATTGTAAGTCTCTTTTCGAATGGCACATGTATGGAAAGAGACTGCGGCCATATAAAGACAGGAATTCCAACCAGCTTTCGTGTTTCTACCATACCGTCCGTCAGTCGAAGCTTCGATAAGCGCCAGCCGCTCGCCGCGATCCTACAGGCCGAAGCCGGAGGAGTGCCGGTGGGACTTCTCGCGGAGCTGGGCATTGATGCGGTGGTGGCGCTGATCGTGTGGATGATAAAAGCCAAGCAACCAGAGGTGCCCCCTGCAAGGCGTGGGTCGAGCTTCGCGCCCACAACTACAACATTACACAACCTCGGACGAAGCACCAATTTTGTTTCCCACAGACAGTCATGGATGTCAGCTCGAGAATTTTTGTCCAATTTTAAGGTTGAAAGAAATCTGTATTTTCATGTCTCAGGAGTAGAAATTAAAAAGGGCGAAAAAGCACAGAGTGATGCTTGGCCGCAGACGAAGCAATGCCACATTCGCCATCATGTCCAGGAACTTGCTGAAAGCCATGTGTGTGCAGAGCGTCTCTAAACGCACTCACTCGGGCCACTACATCAACCATGCTGGCCAGGGACGGCAGAATGCCTGCCAAATTAAATAGTAAATCAATTAAGTTTTAAAAAAAAACGAATGTAACAAAACAACACCAACCTGGTTGTTGTGTAGTTCCAACCACAACGTCCTTGCTAAGCAGCACCTTGTTGGTATGGAACCACTCTGGCTGAGTAGTGTTGAACTTGTTGGCAAATGCCTGATGTCACAAGTCACATCAGTGATCCTTCATTCACCAAACACATGCTACTTACCTTCATCTCATCATAAAGCAAGCCAAGTGAAGCCCATGTCTGAGGTGCCAGAGGAGGGGGTCCCTCAACACCCTGCTCCCAGTAGTGTTGGTTGCCATGATACACCCAGTTGCATTCTTGAAGGTCCCACTCCAGATAAAACGCTCCATCAGAAGGACGAGGTCCAAGCACTGTGAGCATACATGTTTGTCAGTTGTCCATCAGAAAATAGAACTTTTTCAATCACAGTACCAGCAGTCTTGTTGGAGTTGGTGCAGTAATAGTGGGAGTTCCTGTCAGCAAGCTGGTGCAGGTACACTCCAAACCTGTGTGATGCAGCTCATGAGCAAAAACGGAGCAAAAACGGAGCAAAAACGGTTGTTGCTAGTGGAAGAAAAGTGGGCAGGCACCGGGCAATGACTTCAGGTACAGGCGTTCCGTCCTCCAGCTTGGACCAAGTGCTGTTCTTCAAGTACTCGCCCAGTTGGTTGGCGTAGAGGACGTCTGTGAGCTCGAACGGAGGATTGGCGCACTGCTGATCACCTGCATGTGTGGTGTCTGGACATGAGCCCAAGTCCTTGTCCGGACAAACGGTCCCTCCAACGTGCCGACGCAGTTGTAGTGCATGATCTGGTCGCCGAGGGTCGTGTTGATGGCAGGCGCAGGGATGGGCCCTTGGACCTGCTGCGGCGTCGAGTTGTCCACAAAGCCCGAGCTCAGGCAGCGCTCTCCCTGCGTGTTCAGTATGAGCGCGTTGAGCGGAAGCCGACGAATCGCCGCCAACAACAAGCGCTGAAGGCACCTTGAAGTAGTTCTGGTTCTCGTCGGGCTCGGTGATGCCCATCGTGCAGTAGAGGTCGGTTTCGCCAAAGGCCCAGGCGCGCGCGGTGGCCAGCATGCCCTCGAACGCGTAGTCGGTCACGTTGGGCGACAGAGCGTCGATGGCGCCGGGCCTCTCCGTCTCTCCGCCCAAGACCGTCACCAAGCCCAAGTGGCGCAGGTGTTGGCCTGAAGGAGGAGATGAGCAATAAAGAGAGTAAAGTAAAATAAAATAAAAAAAAGAATAATATATTTGAAAATAAATAGAATAAAACGGTGCCTGTGAGTGTGCTGGTCCGCAGGAAGCCGCGCATGGGGGGCGTCCACAGACGCGGCTCGAGCGGGACGCCGCATGAGTCCACCGGCATGAACTGCACAAAGTCGACCGATTGCGCAAAGGCGCTGATCCAATAGGCCATCTCGCCTGCTCAGAAAGACAAGGGAGAGAGTGAACAAGGGAGAAGGAAAGATGGCGAACAAGGGGTCAAACAGGCCCAACCTGTGAAGCCAACGGCCTGCGCGGTGAAGAAGACCGCGTCAAAGTGGACGAAACCTCGACAGGGCGAGGTCTCGCCAAAGGTGGCGCTTCCGTCGTACAAAGCTGCAAGCACACACCTGAACAACAAGAGGAAAAAAGTCCAGTCTTGACGAACCAGCGTGAAAAAGATCAGACAGAGAAAGGCTACCTTGGGGTCATCTCGCCATAGCTACAGTTCAGGCTGGCCGCAGTTGAGTAAAGATTGAGAACTTGGCCGTTGACGAAGCACTCTTCTTCCACAAAGCCCTCTGCGCCATGAAACGCCAGCAAAACAGACAAGCAGGCCACTACCACCAGCAGCTTCTGCATCTCTCTCGTCTCTTGGGTTGATGTGTTCTTTGCTGCCTGGTCCGTTTAGTGGACATGTTATATTATGTTACCTCATGCCTGGAGCAACAACCAATGGCCTTCTGTGCTGTTACATGCAACACTAATATGGTAAACCTGGTCAAGTCTTCAAGATCTGCAAAAATGAGCAAAAGTGACAAGAGGCTGAAAGAAAGAAAGATGAAGAGGTAAAAAAGATAATAGAGTTGGAGGCTTTTCTTCATTCTTCAATGTTTTTTGTTGTTGGTGGTGTCACCCAACCTGAGGCACCTCCCATACCACCAAGATTTCTTCATCATCCTCATCTCCCCTTCACCATCAATGTGTTCAGTGATGGTTGACTGCTTGATGGGATCCCCGCGCTAGTGGGCGCTGCTGCGCGCGCGGCAGCGGCGGCACTTGTAGGTGGGCATGGCGGAGGTCTCCTCCTGCGTGACGCCCTCGCAGTCGCCGTGGAACCAGCCGTTGCAGTGGTCGCACCAGATCATCCACCTCGACGGGTCGTTCGGCTGTCGACACGTGCAGTACAGCTTGCTCTCGTCGTCCTCATCGTCATCAACAACGACGTCCTTTGATGTTGTTGATGTCGTTGCTGTCGTTCTCGCCGTCGGCGGCGCCTTTTGCTGCCGCTGGCGCGACTGTCGGGCGTTGCTGTGGCTTCCGCCCGCCGCGATGGTGGCGCCGCCGCCGCCACGACGCCGTGTCGTCGTTGTTGATGACGATGATAACGCTGGTGCTGGCGGTGATGACGTGATGTCCGGGACTGGTGGAAGAGGAGATGACGAGGCCTGATGATGCTGCTGCTGCTCTGCCGTGCCTCGACGGGCCACCTTCCGCGGGTGGCCTTGGCCCGCGCCGATGCCTCCAGCCGCGCCGCCCCTCCGCGCGCCCTCTGTTGCCGTGGCTGCCGCCCCCGGCGACTCTGCTCGCCGCCGCTTACCCTGCTTCACGGCCACACACGACACGACACGAGCGCAGGTGTGAGTTTCGGAACGCGCGCGCAGCGAGCCAGGCCAAGCAGGCGGGCGTACGGTGGCGGCCTCGCGCTGGTGCTGCTGAGGCTGGGGCTGCTGGGCCTGGGGCTGCTGTGGCGGCGGCGAGTCGTCGGGTCCGGAAACGGACGGCGGCAGCGGCGGCGAGCGCGAGACGATGCGGAGGACGGGCTTGTCGCCGACCTTGCTCCGCCTGATCGTGATCTTGGCCGACCCTGTTGATGGTGGCGCTGATGATGACGATGACGACGATGCAGAAGAGGGAGGAGAGCGAGAGCCGGCGGCCAACGACGAAGACGAGGACGTGTCGCGCCGGACGGGGAGGGACGAGATGGGCAGCGTGGGCAGCCGCGATCGCGTCGGCGACGACTTGCGCACGGGTTGGATCAGCTTTGGCTTTGCCCGCGCGGCACGCGGCGGCTCGCCTCCGGTCCCATTCGCCGTGCCGACGTCCGTGGTCCCGTGATGGCTTCGCTCGTGGCTCGCATGCGCGGGCGGCGGGCTGGCAGCGGCGGGCTCGGGTCGAGTGCCCCGGCGCGACCGGGAGCGTTCCGCAGATGCATCGTTGGCGTCGGCCAGCGGCAGGGACGACTCCCTCTTGGGCCTCTTCTGGACGGCGGCAGCGGGCGGCGGGCTGGCGAGCTCGCGCCGGCCTCGCGAGGACGACGTAGCCGCCGCCGCGGACGTGCTTGTCGTCGGCGTTGGCGTGGCCGTCGACGCGGCCGGGGGCGAGCCGGCGGGCCTCGCGCTGGGCTTCTCCCGGTTGAGGATCCAGTCCACGTCGGCCTCTGGTCGCTTCTGCTTTCACAATTCAGAATTAATTATCAAAATAGAGAAACTAAAATATAAAAAACGGTCAAGTATGTGAGGAATGTCACACCTCTTCTCGTGGTGGTGGCGGATGGTGAGCGGCGTCGTGTGGGCCGCCGCGACTTCGGTGGTGCGAATGGTGATGCGAAGGATGATGATGAGACCCTTGGTGATGGTGGTGGTGCGGCTGGTGGTGGCCTTCTCGGCTCGAACGACCATTCACGCCCGCGCCATGCGGGCCGCCACCGCCCGCGACCGGCCGTCGCTGGCCTCCTCCGCCAGTGCTGCCACCGGCAGCGCCGGCGCCTCCGCCGGGCAGGCCGCGACGATGGCCGTTGGCCCCGTTGGCGCCTCCGCCGGCGCCGTGGCCCCGGAGCTGCTGCTGTTGCTGGTGCTCCTGCTGCTGGAGCTTCTTGAGCTCGTACTCGTGGGCCTCCTTGAAGTGGGGCAGATCGGCCGGCTTGCATGGGGCCACGCCGTGGGTGAAGAACGGGTGGGACAGGGCCTGGGCGGCCGTGATGCGGTGCTTGGGATCGAGCGTCAGCAGCGCGGCGAGGAGGTCGAGCGCCTGCGGGCTCACGCGCGCCGCGCCCGAGGTCAGCCGCTCGCGCAGCGTGTTGGGGTAGGGCGGGATGTCCCGCCCGAGTTCGCCCCACAGCGGCATCGACGTCACGCCAGGCCATGTGGCCTCCGTGGGCTTCCCGAGCGTCTTGAACAGCAGCACCAGCTGGTCCTTTGACGTTCGTCCACGAAAGGCGATCTCCATCGTCAACAGCTCGAAGAAGATGCACCTGTTCATGATGAAGATGATCATAATTATGATGACACAGAGAATGATGATAAAGGATGACGATGACGATGAGGAGGAGAAGAAGAAGAACGAACCCAGCGCTCCAGAGATCGACCTCCTGGCCGTACTTGGTGGTGCCCAGCAGGAGCTCGGGCGGGCGGTACCAGAGGGTGATGATCTCGCACGACTGGTAGAGGGCAGCGTTCTCGACGGTCGTCATGAACCCAAAGTCGGTGATTCGCAGGTGGCCCCTGTGCATCAATATGTTCGAGCCTGATGACGGTGATGACGTTGTTGTACGTGCCCCATGATGATGGTGATGATCAGAAGGAGAAAGCGATGATGATAATGAGGGGAGAACGCACTTTTGATGTCGCGGTGGATGAGCTTCATCTGGTGGCACTCGTGGAGGCCAGAGAGAAGCTGGTGCATGATGCACTTGATGTGTGGCTCAGTGAACTTTTGGATCTGCTTGGAGTGCATCAGGCCCGCCAAGTCGTGCGCCATGTATTCCTCCACCAACACGAACTCGTCTGGGATGATGAGGACAAAGAAATGATGAAGTGTAGCGATAAGTGTCTTGCAAGAGGCAAGCGACATGAAGAAGAAGAAGAAGAAGAGGAGGAAGCGGAGGCAGCACCTTTGGGGGTGAAGGCGAAGCCGACGAGCCGCACGATGTACTTGAGTGTGCGCAGTCGTTGGAAGGATTTGATTTCCTGCAACGCGCTGATGCTCACCTGTTGTTGTGCGCGCATGAGTTCAACAGCAGGGCGAACGACGTGAGCCAATTGGTGATTCAGCTGGTCTGCAAATCGGTGAGCGACTAACCCCCATGTCGTTCTCGTGTCGGAAGACCTTGAGAGCATACTCCATCTCAGTGCCGCGTAGCTTGGCTTTGTACACGCTCCTGCACACAAGAATTAAATGAATGCAACGATATGAAGAGAAGCGAACCAAATGCGCGGGCAATTTGATGGCAATTGAAAGGAAGACGCATTTACCCTGTTGTGCCCTCGCCCACCTTCTGCAAAATGTCGAAATCGGACCACGCGAATTGACGTAGAGGCGGGCAACCCTCCGCAAGGAGCGAAGATGATCCTCGGGACGAGAAACTCGAGGTGGAGGTTGTCGTTGAGGGCTTAGTCGAGACGGCCGTCGAAGACGACGATGATGAGGGACCATGCGCAGCAGGTGGCCCGTGATGTCGGCTGCCAGGGGCGGGATGCCGTGAATGGTGGTGGTGGTGCAAAGGCCGGCCACCGTTACTCGTACTGCTACGAGGGTGATGTGGAGGCAGTCGCATCCGTTGCGCCGCCAGAGAAGTGGAGGGAGAAGGAAGAGGGAGCAGGCCATTCCCCGAAGGGCGGTGGTGGTGATGATGGCTCGATGGTGGTGCAGAGGGGCCGGGCTGCTGCTGGCCAGCCGAAGGGGGCGGGCAGCTTAGGTCCAGTGACGCAGAGTCGCCCTCCTCCAGGTCGGGCACCGTAATTGGCACCGACATCACGTGGTCGAGGTCTATGTCCATGTCCATCTCTCCGGTCCTTTCGCCCCTCCTCGATGCAATCGAGGAGAATATTTACGTCTAGAACCAGGAGAGGACGGGCTATCTATATGTGCAGATGAAGGATAGATAGAAGAAGCAATAAATAAATATGAGCGGGCAAGTGGCAAGGAGGCTCTCTTGCTCGTCGATGTCTCCACAGATCACTTGCCTCCCTCCTCCACAATCCACCAAATCACAAAGAAAAAAAAAAGGTTCGATAATCTTTTTTTTTCATGCTAATGGAAAATTCACTGACATGCTTTGACGGACGCACGGCACGAGCCGCAAATGCACGCAATTCTATCGCCCCCAGAAGATGAGCGTGAGTGAACCAGTTGAGTTCTTTGACATCTTGAGCAAGACGCCCACGAGCTGGTCGCCAACCACTGCCTTGACGCGTCTCGTACTCAACTACAAGGGCATTCCACACAAGACCACTTGGCTGTCCTACCCCGACATCGCACCCACGCTCAAGTCGCTTGGCGTCGCTCCTGCGGACAACCCCAAGCTGCCCTACACGTGCCCGACGATCCGCCATGGCGACACGATCATCATGGACTCGTGGCCCATCGCCCTCTACCTTGACCGCACCTTCGCTGGTACTGGCGAGTCAATCTTCCCCGACCCAGGCGCGCTGCCCCTGGCCAAAATGGTCCACAACCAGATGATGCGCGTCCTGATGGCTGGGATGAAGCTGATTCTGCACAACACCCCGAGCTTCCTCGATGAGCGCGGGGCCGAGTACTTTCGCGAAACCAGGAAGGAGTGGTTTGGCAAGCCGCTCGAGGAGCTGTGCGACGATCCCGAGGGCGACTGGGCTCGTGTCGAGCAGGAGATCGCTATCTTTTCCGACCTGCTCAGCGGCCGCTGGTCGGCACCCAAAAGGCTTGTGGTGGAGCGTGACGGCCCGTTCTTCCTCGGTGCGACCCCCTCTTACGCCGATTTCATCCTTGTCGCGGGCTTCCAATGGTTCAAGTGCGAGGACGAGGCCTGTTGGAAGAAGTTGATCTCACTCAGCAAGGATGAGTGCTTCCTCAAGCTGTGGAATGCCTGCGAGCAATGGCTGCCTGTGCAGCACTAAGTGCACCAGGTTGGCAAAAATAAAAAGAGAAGGTAGGTCGGACATCCGCTCGCTCCATCCAGCCACCCAACCCTTGGCATCACGGTGGCGGGAACGGTCATCAACGCCCTGCGCCAGGCCATGCCGGTTCCCGAAGGACGGCAGGCACTGTATGCGCAAGGGCAGCACTTCGCGCTCAGGAGCGAGGGACTGGGGTCATCATCCATACCCAGTGGGCTCGTCTTGTTTAAGGGATACAAGACTGTAGACTGTATTCTATGGAATATGATCCTGAAGAGTACGGTCTACCTCTTCCTGCTCTGTTCAGCCCTTTTGTTGTCTTCTTCTCCGGTCTCCTCTGGCATTGTGGTTGGCCAAGTCCGTCGCACAGACTCCATTTATCTCTGCTTTTTCTCACGTCGTCGTTTTTTTCTTCGGCGGACATTCTTGCCTTCGGGCTTGTCTCATCGTTTTGCCCGGCCGGGATCGCATCTTGAGGAACAAGAAGAAGGAGAAGAGGAAGGCCGGAGTCCAACCACCACCACAACCATGCCAAAGGGCAACACCAAGGCCAAGCGGCGTGATAAATACTATTACCTCGCGAAGGACCAGGGCTTCCGTTCTCGTGCTGCTTTCAAGTTGGTTCAGCTGAACAAGAAGCATGAATTCCTCTCCTCTGCGCGAGCCCTGATCGATCTTTGCGCCGCCCCCGGAGGCTGGTACAACCATCACTCTTGATTTTATTTGTTTTGTTTCGTCACTGTGCAAAATTTGCATTTAATTGTCCTCATCACTTCGATTTCCGTTTAATCTTTAATCAATCGACTAAAACATAATCATCGCCAAACAATAGGCTGCAAGTGGCGGCCAAGTACATGCCGGTGAGCAGTATCATTATCGGCGTCGATTTGGTGCCCATCAAGCCCATTCACAATGTCATCACGCTTCAAGAGGACATCACGACCCCGCGCTGCCGGGCCTCGATCAAGAAGCATCTGCAGCACATGCACGCCGACGTGGTGATTTGCGACGGTGCGCCCAACATGGGTAAAGCCTGGCTGCAGGACGCCTACACGCAGGTGGACCTCGTGCTTAAGGCCCTCAAGCTGGCGACCGACTTTTTGCGCCCGGGCGGCACCTTCGTGACCAAGGTCTTCCGTTCGGCCGATTACAACGCGCTGCTCTACGTCTTCCACCAGTTCTTCAAGAAGGTCGAGGCCACCAAGCCGCCGGCCTCGCGTAACACATCAGCCGAGATCTACGTCGTCTGCACGCACTACCTCGCGCCCGACAAGATTGATCCGCGCCTGCTCGACTCCAAGCACGTGTTCAAGGATCTCGACATGCCGCTCAAGAAGCCCGACATCTTTGCGCCGATCAAGAAGAAGATTCGGCCCAATCAGAGCGGCTACGAGGAGGGCAACTACACCCTGTTCAAGTCGGTCTCCGTGGCCGAGCTCATCGAGGCCAAGGACCCCATCGCCGTGCTGGCCTCCTTCAACCAGCTGGCCTTTGACGACACCGCCCGCGCCCTCGGGCTCGACCGCCACGCCTCGGCCGAGATCCAGGCCTGCTGCCAGGACCTCAAGGTCCTCAACAAGAAGGACTTCAAGAACCTCCTCAAGTGGCGCCTCCGCGTCCGCGCCATCCTCCACCCCGAGGAGGCCGAAGCCAAGGCCAAGGCTGCCGGCGGCGATGGCGACGACGACGACGCGATGGCCAACGTCGAGGTCAAGCCCATCTCGCGCGATGCCATCGAGGAGCAGCTCGACAAGGAGCTCGAGGACAAGATGTCTGAGCTCGACCGCAAGAAGAAGCGCGAGAAGAAGAAGGAGCGCGCCCGCAAGGCCAAGCTCCGCCAGCGCGTGGCCCTCGGCATGGAGAACCCGGGCGACGCCGGCGTGCAGGCCCAGGAGGAGGACCTCTTCTCCGTCAACACCGTCACCGCCTCGGCCGAGGGCGACGTCACGGCCCTCCTCGACCAGGCGCCCGACGAAGTCCTCGAATCGCCCGTCGACTCGGAAGAAGGTAAACAAACTACTTTTGAAATATTTAAAGTATTTATTCTTTTTCTTTTATTAATTGTAACAAAATGAACAGAAAACGAGTGGGTTGGGCGGGACTACGACCAGTACCTGGACCACCAGCTGGACTCCATGTACGATGCCTACCTCGAGCGCACCAAGAAGCGCGCCCCGCCGGCCGAAAAGAAGAAGAAGTTCAAGATGGGCGACGAGGCCGACGATCTTCCCGAAGACGAGCGCTTTGCTGGTGCGCACCTCCTCAGCCACGTTTTAAACTTTCATATAACCATTTCGGCCGATGACGATAGTATTCACCGAACACGCATATGTTGGAATTTTTTACACATTGTCACTACCACTGAGGCTCTTTTCTTTCAACACGCATTTATTATTTCGATTCTATTTTAATATTAACACAAATTTTAAACGTAATTTTTAATTGGACAGGCGCGGAGGATGACGAGGAAGACGAAGACGACGAGGACGATGGCGAGCGGCGCGTGCGGTTTGCTCTGGAGGACGGCGAAGCCGCGCCCGTCTCGAAGAAGTCCAAGCAGGCGGCCCTCTGGTTCAGCCGCGGGATCTTCCAGGACGTCGGCGCCATCGACGATGATGACGATGACGACGATTCTGATGATGACGTAGATGAAACGGTACCTTCTCCCTCCTCTTCATCATCATCGTCCACCTTCTTTGTCGACCGTCTCCACATGATGTTGAAATTTAACTGCAATACGAGTAACTCATGAGTACAACTCTTACAACAACAACTACAACTGATCATCATCGTTTTCATCTCCGTCATGTTGTCGACATCAATGCCGTTGCTGACCTTTTTTTTTCGTGCGGACACGATTTCAGGAGTTTGGCGGCAAGCGAGGCCGCAAGCGCACCGCCGAGGCCGATGAGGACGGCGATGAGGAGGAAGAGCAGGATGAGGACGACGACGAGGATGAGGAGGATAGGAAGCCAAAGAACAAGAAGCAGAAGCAAGAGGCCACCAAGGACAAGAAGAGCAGTAAGAAGAAGAATAAGAAGAACAAGGACGATGAGGACGGTGAGGCTGGCGTGCTCGACGAGTTTGAGGTGGTGCCGCTCGCGCGGTCGGACAGCGAAGACGAGGACTCGTCGGAGCCCGAGCCCGAGAGCGACCTCGACGAGGTCGCCACCACGCTGGCCATCGGCAAGAAGTACTTCCTCACCAAGAAGCGCAAGCGCGAGTTCGAGGACGACGCCTACAACCGCTACGCCTTTGACGACGGCGACGACCTTCCGCCCTGGTGCGTTTCTTTTGAAACATTTTAGAAAGTTAATATTTCATTTCCACTAATTAGCGTAAATATTAATACAAATAAATAGGTTCGTGCAGGATGAGAACCGACACAACAAGCCGCAGAAGCCGGTGACAAAGGAGGAGGTCGAGGCCGAGAAGGCGCGCTTCCGGGAGCTCAACGAGCGGCCCATCAAGAAGGTGGCCGAGGCCAAGGCCCGAAAGCGGCTGCGGATGGTCAAGAAGGTGGAGAAGATGAAGCAGAAGGCTGCCAAGATCGCCACTGCCGACGGCATGTCCGAGCGAGAGAAGATCAAGTCCATCCGAACCCTCCAGGTCTGCGCTTCCTCTTTTTATTTTTATTTTTTAATTATTTTTTGTACCTCTTTATTTATTTATATTTATTTCATGTTATTTACAATTGTTTTTTTCGGTGGAAACAGAAACACACGCTGGGCAAGGCGGGAGACTCGAAGGCGGCGCCGGTGTACATCGTGAGGACGAAGCACCAGACGGCGCAGTCCCGAAAGGGCCCGACCGCGGGCAAGAACGCAAAGGTCAAGATCGTCGATCCGCGCCTCAAGAAGGACAAGCGCGGCGAGCAGCGCGCGGCCAAGAAGCGCGGTGGCGCGCGAGGCGGGCGGGGCGGTCGAGGAGGAAAGAGGAGGTGAGGATGATGTTGATGATGATGCACAAATACAACGACGGACACCAAACAGCGTCGACTTTTTCCATGTTTTGGTTTATTTTCTTTTTTGTTTTCTTTAAAATAACAACAAAAATCGGGTCAACTTTGTACAAGTGCGCAACTCAGGAGGCTGCTCCTCCTACGGAGATGTTTATGCGGAGTCGTTCAACTTGCACATGACGTCCGAGCGCAGCACGTACTTGCGGCCCCGCAGGACCACCATGCCCTCATGCTCTGTAGTGATGGTTGCCGTCAGTCATAATTATTAATAAATAAATCAATAAAAAAGATAATAAAATCAGGAAAACAAAAGTGTTGTTGACAGACGCGTACCAGGGCTGAGAGGATGGCTGCCGTGGAAGAAGACGCAGGCCGAGCCCTTGACGGGCCGCACCTCGTACTTCTTCGGGTAGAGCATGGTGCCGCCGCCGACAAAGTCATCCGTCAGGTAGACGATGAAGGTCATCAGCGAGCGGTCCCCTCGGCCACGTGGGAAGCAGCCGTCAAAGTGGGCGCCGAACATCTCTGAGCTGTCGTCTGCGCGATCATCATCACCATCAACTCGTCAGAGATGGTGAACAAGACATGAGAAAGAAGAAGACTTGGGACGTACATCGGTAGAAGCGAAGGCGCTCGTTGAGGCCGTACGGGGACCACTGGGCGCAGTGCCTGTTCTGGCCCATGACCTCCTCGATCTGCGGCCGCACGCGCTCCCAAATGGGTTGCCACACGTCGTCTGACGCTTGCCACATCACGCGCTCGTTGTTGCGCCAGTCGGTCATCTTCACCATCCGGCCGAGGCCGGTCGTCACGGCGGCCTCCTCGTAGCCCATCCGCTCGCTGACGTCGATGAATTGCTGGCATTCCTCTGGCGTCAGCACGTTGTGGAGGAGGAACACACCCTGTAGACGACCACATATGAGTTCAGTCCGTTCCGTCGGAACAATAGGCAAAGTGGTAGATGAAGAAGGAGGTGGCAGAAACGCACCGCGACGGGCGTGTCTTCCCGGCGGATGGCGGGCTTCTCGCTCGGGTCCACGAAGTGAACAGGGTTGCGGTCGGTCTTGTAAATGGCGATACCGCTCTCCCGAGCATACTCCTCCACCTTGTAATTCTCCTTCCGTTCCATGCCTTGTGTCGTGTTGCTCGAGTGTTCGAGTGCTTCAGTGTTGTGGTCCTTGCCAGCCGTACTTTTATTCTTAAGGAAACTGCTGTTCAGTTTGCAGCATTCACCGAAACCACGACGAGGAACGAAATGTATGTCAGGAATGTCGTCGACACATAAACAGTTGAGATACCAGGGGATGGCTTCTAATCTTGAGTTTGAAAGTTGATCTTGTGAAGGATGGCGGACCTGGCGAGAAGGAAGAGGGAAGATGCACTTCGCCTTAAGGCGTGGTTGGAGCCTCACCTGCCCACCTTCAACCGTTTGCAGGCCATCTTGTTGTGGCTTGACACCACTGGTACTCTTGTGCCTCCTCCTCTTGCGTCTTCTTCTACAGCCCCAGCTCACTCCTCCTATGCTCCTCAAGGGCAAGTCCAGTTTGTGGCTCTGTGTGTTGCTGTCCATGTGGCGCTCAGGTTTGTGCATCCTCTTCTCCTTTTTCATCTTTTTTTTTTTTTTTTGTATTTTAAAGTCCATTTTCGTGCCTGCACACACCAGCATGGGCGCCCACCTTATCGAAGGGGTGACGTTGCCCGCCATGGTGCCCTATGCGTTGGGTCTGTACCTTCTGGGCCGCTACGTCGTTGTCGCTGCACCCATTCCCTGGGAGTCCATTTTGGTACCCCTTTTTATTTATTTATTTTGTTTCATTTTTGTTTCCTCTTATTGAACCTTTACCTTTCTACGCGCTCCTTTCCAGTCGGTCGGCGCAACGGGCGCGATACCTCCCTACGCCCTAGACGACGTTGTCCAGGCCGTGATCTCTATGCACTACTTTGTTCTCACGGTCCTCAACGAGCTCCAGCGACTTCGTGACATCAACTATGCTAAAGTGCGTTCGCCACAGACCTTTATCATCATCATCTTCAGCACCATCGTCACCATTCCCGTCATCCTTTTTCTATCCTGACCCCTACCTCGCAGTACACTGCCCAGTTGTGCGTGGCCTGCTTTGTCGTCGGGCTCGTCTTGAACCGCATCTCTGGTTACACATTTGTCTACATTGTCGGTACGCATGCCACACCGCACATGCGCCCACCATTTTCCCTCTTTTTTTTTAAAATTTTTATTTATTTTGATTTTCTTACTCGTTGCCGCTAGTCTACACGATGCTGCTGGTGCCGGGCATCTACACCTACGACGTGTTTGGCAAGCTCTGGGCGCTGGCCAACTCGCACCCGCAGGTGGGCCGCGTCACCGCCATGGCTCAGGAGCACTACACCAACCGTATGATCCTCATTAAAAAGCATTTATTTATGATTTATTTGTTTGATTTTTAAACCAAAACAAAGACAACTGACGTGGTGTTGCCGCGTTGACACACACAGTGGCGGGGACCTTGGGCTTGCAGCCGCGCCCTCGGCCCGGGCCGTCGGCCAACGCGCCCGCGCCCGTCCCTGGGCCCGCGCCTAGCGTGGCGCAGACCGCGGCGCCCTCGGTGTCCGTGGGTTCGACAACGGTCAACGTCAACTCCAACGCGCGCAAGCAGGCTCAGGCAGCTGCGGCCTCAGTTGCTGGCGAAGACCCGCTGGACGACTTTGTCCAAATCCCTTCCACCAAGAAGCACGATTGATTACTGCTGCTTTATGGCCTCAGTAGTAAAGGTCACACTCCTTTGGCCCCCACAACAGCCGCATGACAAAGTCTTCTTGGCCAAGAGCCGTAGCGCAAGCATCTTCGTCCCAGAAACAGTCATTGGCTTGCGCCCACTGGAGCACAGCCGAGTGGCGTCCTCCGTAGGTGCAGATGAGAAACGCATTCAATGGGCAGCCGTGAGCGCGCAGCCACTGGAGCACGTGAACATGGCCTCCTCGTGCGGCCCCAGAGCATGTCCACTGGTCCCATGGGCAGCCATTTTCGTGCAGCCACTGGAGCATTGGCAGATCACCCCTCTCTGCTGCGTAGGCACTGGCTTGTTTGTCCCATGAGCAGCCATTGCCACGTGCCCACTGAAGAACATCCGTGTGGCCTCCCTTGGAGGCTTTCGCGCAGGTGCCTTCATCCCACGGGCAGCCGTTGTGGCGTGCCCACTGAAGCACGTCGAGGTGGCCTCCCCTGGCCGCCGAGGCGCAGGTGCGCTTGTCCCACGGGCAGCCGTTTGCACGCGCCCACTGGAGCAGGTCCAACCAGCCCCTGCGAGCAACCTGCGCAGCAAAGAGGCCAGGTGCATGGGGCATGGAGACGGTGTTCGAGCCCAACGGAACCTTGGCGCCTCGTTCTTCAGAACTGAGAAGCAGTTGCAGAGCGTGGTCCCACCTGCGGGACACGGCACGGCAGGCTGGGCGGGTCAACGGCTGGACGAACTTGAAGATGAAGGAGACCAGTTCCACCATGAGGTCACCCACGCCCACCTCTTCTTCCGCCAGTCCATGTGGCTCCACTTGGTGCTCCATGAAGAATTGAATAAGTTTTACGGCCGTTTGAAAACGGCAGGAAAAATCAACTTCCACAAAAAGATGTCGACACATTCTGCTCGGTTGGTTGCCTGCTGTGGCTAAGCTGGTGAAAAGGTAAGACGCCTTGGCCTTAGGCCTCACCTACAGCAGCTACCTGAACATAAGACTACCAAGCCACTTCCCTGTGTGTCTTTCTTTATTTATCCAGCTGCAGAGTTGGTGGGAGGTAATCAAAGTGCTCTGGGGAGTTCACCCTCTAGGGGGTGGGCGCCACAAGCAAGGGGGCACACAGGGTAGCCATGCACGTGCCCTGTGCTGCACTGCAAGCTGCCGCAGCTGCAAGAGTTGACGCTGGGGTTGTCGTCAGCCAGGCAATCCAACCAACAGGCCCAGTTGCGGCACAAGTCGCGCTGTGCACTCCAAAGGTGAGCCCGGCGGCACTGTAGCAGGCAACGGCACCATAGTTGCATAGGGTTTGGCATCCACCGTAAGCCAGGGGTCCCCCCACCACAGACGACAGGGCAGCCAAGATGAAGACAATCAACAACCAGTAGTGGTTCATGCTTAGGTCAGTTCGGTAGTGTGGGCTTACTGACAGCAAAACCGAGGTCTCGAGTTTTACCTTCTCTTCGACAACAAACTCACAAACTCCTCTGATTGGTGCCGCCGGAGCTTGCATTTCTGAATGGCACAAATTTGGGCGGAGCGGGTTGAGTAACAGGGCCTCTTACATGAAGGCTTCGTAGTCCTGATTAGCACAGCATTGGGCGGATGGCCGAGCGGTCTAAGGCGACAGTTTAAGGCACTGTTATCTTCGGATGCGTGGGTTCAAATCCCACTTCGCTCAACTTTTTCGAGGTCACCTATTTTACGTATTTTTTACTACTCACAAACCGCCATCGTCCTCGGGGCAGCCATTGGTGCGCGCCCACTGGAGTACAGCTGAGTGGCCTTCTTTGGCTGCCTGGCTGCAGGTCTCGTTGTCCCACGGGCAGCCGTTGGCGCGAGCCCATTGGAGCAACTCTAGGTGGCCTTTCCCGGCTGCCCAGGCGCATGTCCACTCATTCCACGGGCAACCTTTCGTGCGCAGCCATCGTAGCGCGGCCAAGTGGCCACCCTTGGCCGCTTCGGCACATGTGCGCATGTTCCACGAGCAGCCGTTTTGATGAGCCCACGCTAGCACTTCCAAGTGGCCGCCCCTGGCCGCCATATGGCAGGTCCACGTGTCCCATGGACAGCCGTTGTCTAACGCCCACTTCAGCGTGGAGAGGTGGCCTCCCAAGGCCGCCAGGCTGCAGGTGTGGTCGCTCCATGGGCAGCCGTTGGCGCGCAGCCACTGAAGCACGTCGAGATGACCTCCTGCAGCCGCCATGGCGCAAGTGTCATGCCATTGGAAGGGTTTCTCACTTTCTCAATGTTGAATGCCTCAACCACCATCCCACACACAACTCTGTGGATCAAAATCACCCTCAGTGAACTCATAACCACACCCAATAGGATGTACCCAACCTCATGCAGGAGCGAAAAAGCGTGAAAACACGGCAGAGCCCCGGTTTCTTGCCCGCAAATTTTCAGTTTTCTCACGCCTTTTAGCGCAGCAGTGTGGTGCTCCATGAAGAATAACGTTTTTTAATTTAAGATTATGGTCAGTAATCTCTTATGCTGACAGCCACGAATGTCTGTGAGCGGCAAAATTGGTGCTTCGTCCGAGGTTGTTGCTGTACACGTCGTTGTTGTGGAGGTGCATCACCGTGTTCTCGAAGCTTGACCCACGTCTCGCAGGCGGCACCTCTGGTTGCTTGGCTTTGATCTTCCACACGAGCAGCGCCACCACCGCAGCAATGCCCAGCGCCACGAGAAGTCCCACCGGCACGGCGACACCAACTGCAATGGTCAGCGAGAAGCCACCTCCGGCTTCGGCCGCAGTTACTGACATGTTAGATCGCGGCGAGCGGCTCGTGCTTATGGAAGCCGAGACCGACGGGCTGATCGACCTGGAGGCCGTAGCCGAAGGCGTCGGCGATTGGGAGGCTTTGCTCGGGCTCACTGAAGGTGTTCTGCTGGTCGACGCCAATGGCGAGCCGCTCACTTGGCTTGAGGCACTGATGGTCCCTGAAGGCGTCGGCGTGCGCGAGGAGGTCCTTGTGGCGGACGGCGTAGTCGAGTGTGTGGCCGAAGTCAACGGTGACAACGTACTTGTTGGGGTTCTTGTTGTTGCGCTGGTGGTCGCGGTTGCGGTTGGCGAGGCGCTGACAGTCGCAGGAGGTGTGGCTAACAGCGATGCAGACGGCGTTGCCGATACGCTGGTCGACGGTGAAGAAGTACTTGTCGGTGTTCGTGTTGTCATGCTGGCAGTCGCGGATGCGGTACGCAAGGCGCTGGTTGTGACTGAAGGCGTCGGCGATAAAGATGTCCTCGTGGAGGATGGCGTCGGCGACCGGCTGATTGACGGTGATCGCGTTGGCGTTCTTGTGGGCGTTAGTGAGACTGTGCTTGTCGCGGTCACGGTCGGCAAGCGTGAGGCGCTGATTGTCCCAGAAGGCGTCGGCGACAACGTCGTGGAGGGCGTGACCGAGCGACTTGCCGACGGTGATGCTGAGACCGTTGGCGTAACAGTTGAAGTGGCCGTGGCCGTTGCCGTCGAGGTGGCCGTTGCCGTCGAGGTGGCCGTGGCAGACACGCTAGGCGTGCGGCTTGCGGAAGGCGACCTCGACGCAGTTGGAGAAAGGGAGATCGTTGAGGACACCGAAGGCGTGCGAGTGGCCATTGAAGGCGTGGGAGATGCGCTGAGGCTGGGCGAAGGAGTGACGAGGCAGCCATAAACTCCAACCGCTCGCATCAACCTATCATTCAAGGAGTACACCCCGGCTGACATCAACACGGGAGTCGAGTTCAGGTCGCCCGATGATTGGTCGGCCAGGCGCATGACAGGAAACAGCAGATCCGTGGGCGTGTTAACGACGAACCACACGTCCATCCCTGCGGGAAGGAGGACGCCGCCCGGGGAGACAGAAATGAACTGGTGTACCCAGTAGGTCCACCCAGGTGTGGGTACGGAAGGGTCGGCAGGCCCGGCAGGCCCAAACGTGAAGCTGCCCCCTTCCAGCGGCTCTCCGGGCGCACCGAATGGGCCCGGAGCGCTCGCGTTGTGGGTATAGAAGCCCACGCTCGAGATCACCGTGCTATCGAGCTGGTAGCCTGTACGTTTGCTGAGTTATTGTTCTCGTTCTGTCTCAACTTTCCAGCGCAATCACAACATAAAGCTTGTGTTGAGACCGTACTGGTTACGACAGGGATGGTGACGAACTGGACGCGCGAAGCAAGGTTGATGGTGAACCTCTGGGCCGGGATGGAGGTCATATAAAAGTATGTTCCGTTGCTGGACAGCAACGGTTGCACGCAAGGCGACGGTGAGGGGGATGGAGTGCTCGAGATCGTGCTCGAGGGCGTCGGGGTCAGAGTAGGCGTTGGCGTGCTTGACGGCGTGGCTGAAGCAGAGGGAGTCTGCGATATCGTCGGCGAGGGTGTAGATGTAGGCGTTGCTGAGTTCGAAGCCGTCCGTGTAGGTGATGGACTCACCGTTCCTGTCGCGGAGGGCGTCGTTGAAATCGTTGGCGAGGGCGATGCTGACTGGGTGCAGCCAAAGACCCCAGTTGTGAATATTCCGTCAGTATAGACCTGGGCAGGCTCAACGGCGCTTGCTATGATCGTCGACCCGACCAAACGTAACGGAGACGAGGAAACGGTCGAGTCCAAGTTTGTGATGCCCAAGATAAGATCGCTGGGTGAGTCAACCACGAACCATACGTCCGTCCCGCCAGGCAGTTGCACGCCGCCCGGAGCAACAGGGACTAAGCGGAACAGAAAGAAACCACTTAAGCCATTGTATCGTCCCAATGGGAGGGGTTCATAGGTGAAGCTGCCATCTGGCAGCGGCGCGCCTGGCGCGCCAATCGACCCGGGCGCGCTGTCGTTGTGCGAATAGAAGCCCAAACGTGGGAAAACCCAACTCTCAAGATACCCTGCACGGTGGGGAGAGGCACGACCTTGGTCAACTGGCACAAACAGGTCGAGCGGGAGAGGAAGAATACAAACCGGTCACAAGGGGAATTGTTACGGACTGTACTGTCGTTGCCCGGTTGACGCTCATCCGCTGGGCCACGGGGTATCGATTGATCATCTTGCGTACGCCGGAGCCGGTCAGGAACGTACGCGTGCAGGGAGGCGTGGGTGAAACGGAGGGCGACGGTGTCGGGGTTGGATCTTGTGAACATGCGAGGAAGCGCGCCTTGACCGCCTGCGTTGCATCCTCGGGATAGCTCGGGAGCAGGAGCGTGGTGGCCACGATGGCCGCATCGGCCGCGGGGGGAGTCAGCGGCCCGAGCACAAGATCAACATTCGGGTAAGCGCCCAGGGTGATCACGAGGAAGTAGTCCGTGTTGGCTTCCAAGAGCACCGGGGCGTCCAAGGGCAACACAAACTCGGCCCAATAGCCATAGGCCGTCATGACGCCTGGTGCACCATCAAAGTTGATGAGCGCTTGGCCAACGATGGTGTCGGGTTCACCGTTCGCAGCAACGGTCGTTATCTGCTCGCGCCCCAAGAAGTGGTGAAGGGAATAAGGAAATTGACGTGCGAGCGCTCAGGGGGAAGCGGGAAGAGAGCGCTGACCTGCATCAAACTGGTTGGAGACGCAACACTCAGAGAGGACGCCGACCAGAAGAGCTCAAATGCCACAGCCCAGAGTGTAACCGAGCTGTTACCGACAGTGAAACGCTGCGTCGTGGGCCCGTAGTTGGTGGTTGGATTGGCCAAATTGTCCACGCCCGTTGTTGAGGTCTGGCCCAGCAGACAAGAGGTCGTGGGCGTTATCGGGACAGTGAAGTGTAGCAGGATGAGGATGAAGGAGCAGAACAACAGCCATCCATAACTCCTCATCCTCTGGTGCTTGAATGCTGTTCTTTTCTTTGCAACGATTCGCCTTTAGAAAGAAAAATTTGGGGAATGGTTGCTTGTGAAAGCTTAAAAAGGTTTGCAAGCCAACTTGTTGGTTTGTTTTTTCCTTTTATGCGACAAGCATCTGCTTGTGGGGAAGGACGGTACAAGCTTCTTCTAGAAGCGGGTGCCGGTGGCAGTGTTGCCGAGGCCGGCCGTGGCCGGCTCGATGCCCTGCTTGAGCAGACGGCCCTCCTCCTTCTTGACCGGGTTGTGGGTGATGGCGCCCTGGACCTCCTTGACGGTGCCCTTGATCTTCTGGCCGATGGTGGCGTGGTGCGCGCCGGCGCCGGTGCCGTGGAGGCCGAGACCGCGCTGGTCGGTCATGGTGTTGTGGGCGAGGCCGGTGGTCGGGACTACGCGGGGCGCCTCGACGACGGGCGGGAGCACGACGTTGTGGTCCTCGGTGATGATCTTGCGCTCGGTGGTGACCTCGGTCTGGATGATGGGCTGGATCTGGTGCTCGCGCTCGTGGATGATGGGCTGGACGTGGTGCTCGTGGCGCACCTCGACCGGGCGCTCGACGATGACCTCGCGCTCAATGATGGGCGCGTGCTCGACCACCCGCGTGGGTCCGTGGGCGAGCCCGTGGGTGGCGCCAGCGAGCGGAAGGGCACCGGCGGCGAGCGGGGCCCCATGGGCGTGGTGAGCGTGGTGCTCGTGCTTGAGGGCCTTGTTCTGGTGCTTGAGGGCCTTGCGCTCCTGCTTGGAGAGGTGGGAGTTGTTGCCCATCAGGCCGGCGTTGTGCGGAAGCACGGTGGTAGCGGTCGCGCCAGGGGCAAGGGCCACGGGGGTGGTGGTGGCGGCGGTGGTGGCGGGGAAGACGGGGGTGGTGTTCAGGTTCGACATCTGCATACGATCAGGGTTAGCTCTGGAAGACTCTTAACTTGGTTTGGAAAGCAAAAGGTTACCTTGGGTTGGGGTAAAGGCGGAGAAGGTTTGCTGTTGTGGTTCTTGTGTTGTGGTGTTTGATGAGTTGGGCCAAACCAAGGCTGGGTCCTTTTGTAGCCGTGGCGGGTTGGCGTCCGCCGACCACCCACTGATAAAGACAACGGAATTTCGATTGAAGGCCTGGCCAGATCGCGGCCAACGTAACTCCGTTTACCCCCTCTGGAGGCAGTTGACTGGAGCATCTCCAGGAAGCTGCTCGCGTCACTGGCGCTGGGAGGAAAACTCCTTGGCAAAATGAAGCAAGAAACCTAACTGTCAGGATGAGCGAGGTTGATGCTGTTCTCCTCCTTTCTTAAAGAAAACAAACGTTTACGGCTTGGCGCTGCTTCGTTTTTTCCTTTGTCGCAACTGGCCAGTTCCCGACTCGTTGCTCTTCGCTTCCTCGACGCTCTCGGTGCCACGATTCTTTTTGTTCCTTCTTGGCTTCCCGCCGCTATTCTCCTTGCCCTCTTCCTTGGCCCTTTCCTGCTCCGTTTTCTTCTTCTCCTTCCGTTCCTCGGGCTCGCTCCCTTGCCCGTGCCCGTGGTGAAGGCGGGTCCTGTCGACGACCTTGTACTTGTGGCGGAAGTAGATCGGCTTGTTGGGCAGCACGTAGATGGCTGCTCTCGTCATCCAGCGGCAGCCCACCACAGCCAATCAGTGTTGAGCAACTCGACTCTGTTGACATGGAAAGAGGAAGGATGACGGATACCGATGGTGTCGACAATGACGGTGGCAATGGCCAGCATGCCGAGGCCCGAGCACAGGTTGACGATGAGCACCTGCATGGAGAAGCGCCCGATCTTGCCTGTCTGCGCCACGTTGACCTCGATGCCCCGCTTGACGCTCCGCAGCCGGTGTGTGTCGTTCAGCTTCAGCACCTCCACCACCTCGGGCTGGAAGATGCACAAACATCACAACGCAACGCCAAAGGCCTTGAGCTCTTTCTATTTGATCTACTTTCTATTTATTTTATTTTATTTTATTTACTTTCTTTTTTTGATAATTTTATATTTTTTAATTTATTTGTAATTTATGTTGATGACGTACGTTGGACTCGGGGACACGGTAGATGCGATAGCGGTAGCTGATGTCGCCCTGCCCGAAGGCGCACTTGAGCTTGCCGTCGCACCGAATGTTGTTGTATCTGCAATGTGGAGAGAAAGGGATGAATCATGTCGTGACGAGCTCGGGGAGGATGAGGAGCAAAATACGCGAGGTCGGCGTGGAGGATGAGGCCGCTGGCCCGGAGCGGCAGGCCTTCTTGTCCGGGTGCGTCGCCTGACGAGGAAACAATGGTGAGCACTAGTAATCAACTTGGAAAGGACGGAAGGAGAAAACAGTACTGCGGTCATCGAGACTGATATCGGCGGCGGCCAACAGCTCCGTGAGCTTGAAGTGGTCGCATTCGCCCTTTGGGAAGTGCTTGAGAACGGCCTTGGAGTCGCCCTGGCCCCTGCGCATGCCCGCATACCACACATTCCAACATGTTACATTCTTGTCCAAATATTTGAAACAGAGAACGGCACGTACTTCATGAGGACGCCCTTCATGTGGAGGTTGCCGTCAGCAAACGCGTGGGAGTGGCCAGACTCCTCGAAGAAGTGGGGCGCCTGCATGCTGTGGTAGACCCCGAGCTCAAAGTTCTCCGTGTCGGCGATGAAGTGGTCGTCATGGGACACTTCCTCCCAGAGGGTGCCGCAGGCAGCCTCGGTCGGCTCACACACGCGCCTCTGCTTGTGTTTTGTTGTAGTTGATGATCAGCTTCATCATCATCTTCGTCATCTCCAACCTCTTCATCATCATTACCGCCACGGACCTCGAGGTAGCGCTGGACGCGGGTGGTGATGAGGGCCGCGTGGGTTCCGCGCTGCGCGAGGATGTCATCGTCGTCCCAGATCAAGCAGGCCTGCGTGCGTTCGAGTGAGTTCATGAAGGACATGAGGGTCGCCCGTGGTCTAACGCCCGTAGTGGCCCAACAACGAGGCCACACGAACCTTGGCGTCGGACCCGGCGTCGGGGTGCTGGCGGCAGTAGGGCAGGCGGCGGGTGTCAATGACGTCGGCGCCCGGCTGGCCGCTGCCGTCATTGTGGTGCTGGCGCGTCAGGTGCAGCGACAGGCCGCCAACGATCTGCGGCTCAAACTCGAGGTAGCCCTGCCCCGCAAATCAGTACGAACCGAGAAATCAAGAGCATTGCTGCAGGAGAAGGCAAGGCATTGAACCTTGTGGTAAATGATGGTGGAAGCTGTGTATGCCAGCGCGCCCAGCACAAGCGCGTAATAGAGTGCACTGAGCTTCCTGTCAATTTTGTTGAATTAAATTAAATGAAAGTCTTTGCCAGATTTGTAGCAAGCGAAGAGACGAACCGATCCTCAATACGCACGGTTTTGACCGTGTCGTAGACCAACCACCCGCCTCCACCCATCTTGAGGACGTGCACTTGTGCTTTCGGCGGAACAATAACACAAGAAACCAACAGAAAAGAAATTCTACAAATAGAAAAAAAACCAAAAAAAAAAACAAAATGTGGATTTGCTGTGGAGACTCAGCTTGATGGCTTGGTGGCGGTGTGCCGCATCCGGGGCGGGGCGTAGGGCGAGGAAGGCGGCGCTGGGTGAGGCTCCTCCTTCTCCGTCTGCCCCTTGCCAGACTGCACGCTGCGTGGAGCGCTGGCGCCGCCTGCCTTGGCTTGCTGATAGGCGAGGGAGACCAGCTTCATGACCTCCTTCGTCGGCGTGTTCGGGTTTTCCTGCTTGATCTTGGCGTAGTTCTCCTGATGAGACCACACACCATCGTCATCAGCAACGACCAATGGGCTGAGCAACAACAACAACAGAGCTAGGCACCTTGACAAAGAGCGCATAGGCGTTGGGGCTCGGGGCGGCCCGCGGCGTGCCGTCCTTCCCGAGCTTGGGCAGCAGGCGCAACTTGCCCAGGCACCGGCCGCAGCGCTTCTTCTCCAGGTCGACCGACTTGGAATGTCGACCCACGACCGCCCCGCAGGTCACGTTGGTGCACTGGTACTGGTACTTGCACTCGATGTCGTAGTTGTGGCATCGCTTGATGTCCAGGTCCGGGTAGATCTGCTCGGCCTTGCCCGCCCTGCAAGAACAGAAAAATGACAGTTAGTTTCTGCCAATCAATGATTCATTGAGCAGGGAGCGACGAGGGAGGCGAACCACTTGAAGAAGAGGGCGCCGTGGGGCGGGTTGCAGCTGTTGTCGATGAGCCAGGCGGCCGCGTGGCAGAGCTCGTGGCACAGCGTGTTGCGAAGACGCTTGGCGTCGGTGAGCACCTTGGACGAGAGCTCGATCGCCGCGCTCTGCACGCCGTCCTTGCGCTTGCAGATGGTGCGGCCGGCGGTCTTGGTCAGCCGCGGGGCCCACGTGATGGGCAGGTCAGCCGGAAGCTGGCCGCCAAAGACGCGCTTGTTGAACTCTCGATAGAGCTGTGCCGTCAGCTCTTCCTTCTGCTTCTGGAATGCGGAGGCGCCTCGACCTATTCGCGGCACACACGCAAGTCAATGTCGTGCGAGCCGGCCACATACAGTTGATGTCGACGTACGAGAAGAGGAGCCCGACGGAGCGACGTTTTCCTTGTTCGTGGCAGTGATGGCACGCCTGGCGGGCGAGGGCGTGACGAGCATGGCGCCCTTGGCCGTGCGCACAAAGGGCGAAGCCGGCGTCGATGGCGTGATCACTGAAATCGAGATCGTGTCCTCTTCGTCATCGTCATCCTCGCTCATGTCATGGTCGCAATCGGAGCTGTCAGCATCTTCTTCCTTGCAGGTGGACCGATCAGCAAGCGACGCTGGTCTGACCACCTTTGCCACCTCTTCTTCATCCGTGGCTCCCCTCTTCTTCTTCTTGTCTTCCTCTTCCTTCTTCTTCTTTGCCAGTTCGAGCGCCAGTTGCTGCTTTCGCTTGGCGTTCTCCAGGGCCTCCTTCTTCTTGCGCAGCTCCTCCCTCTTTCGCTCGAGCTCCTCCTTCTTCCGCCTGGCGCTGGCCCTCTTCCGCTCCGCCTCCTCGTCCGTGTCGTCATCATCCTCCTCACAACTATCCTTCTTGGCGTCGTTGGCCGCAATCGTCCTCGGCGGCGCGCCGACGTCCTTCCGGACAACGCTGCTCACGGCGGCCGGCGTCGTCTGGCGCTCGGCGGGCTTGACCACGGCTGCGGCAGCGACAGCGGTGACGACCGGAGCTGCCGCGGTCTCGGCGGGCTTGGCTTGAGGGTTCGTCCCCTTCTTGGTCCTCGTGTACTGGACCCCCGCCAGCGCGCCAGGCTTGGCGTACCACGGCACCGCGGTCTCCACCGTCTTCTCCTCCTTCGATTTCTTCTCCTGCGGGGCTTCGCGCTCTACTTTCACCGGCTTGTTGTGCAGCTCCTTCGCCTTCTTTTGTTGGTCCTTCGGCGATTCGTCCTCGTCCTTGTTACTGTTGTTGATGTCGAGGCCGCCAAAGAGGCTGGACAGCAGCTCCTCTTCGTCCTTCTTGACGGCGGGAGCGGCGCGAGCCTGCGCCGAGGTCGGCTTCTTCTCGCTCAATTCACGCTGGCGCAGGCGCTGCACACGGCCGGCCCGTGCACGCAGCCGCTTGCCGCCGATCTCGACGCCGTCAGCGTCGCTGTCCTCGCTGGCGTCGTCGGCATCGCTGTCTCGCTCGTCGTCGTCTGTGTCAGACCTCCGCCGGCGCACCGGCTTGAGGGGCGTCAGGCCGGCCAGGCGCTTGCGGGCCAGCACCTTCTGCCGCAGCCGCTCGAGCCGCTGACGCCGGTCCTCACTATCTGCCCTTCTGGGCTTCTCGCCGCCATCTTCTCTCTCCTCTTCCTCCTCATCGTCATCTTCATCGACTTGGCGAGCAGGACGGCCGCGGTGGGCCCGGGACGAGGATGATGCGCGGCGAAGGGACCGACTACGACGGCCTGAGCTCTGCTTGTCCTCCTCTTCCTCTTCCTCCTCCTCCTCTTCCTGGGTCTCAGAGTCGTCGGCGCTATCGTGAGGAGCGCTCTCCTGCTCTACCTCTTCGTTGGCATCGTCGTCGTCGCCATCGTCAACCTCTCCGTCCTCTTCTTCGTCATCCTCTTCAGCCTCCTGGTCCAGAAAATCTTCGAGGTGGCCGCGCGGTTGGTCTTCTTCATCCTCGTCGGCCTCTTCCTCCTCTTCCTCCTCTTTTTCCTCTTCCTCTGTCGACTCGGTATCGTCGCCCGCCGCTTCACCTTCGTCTTCCTCTAGCTCGCCCTCTTCAGTTACACCCTCGTCGCTTTTGCTCTTCTCCGGCGCGGTGGATTCGTTCATGGCGGTGCTGCCGTCATCGTCATCATCAGCGCACTGCTGATGTACGTCGTCAGCGCCATCAATGAAACCTTGGCCACCATCGTCCATGTCCTCATGTGGCTCGACTTCCTCAGCGGCATCGGCCTCCTCCTGGTCGCTCTCCTCAGCCTGTGATCTCTGTCGCAGATCGTCCTGCTCAGCGTCAGAGTTACCGTAGTCGTCATCCTCGTCCTCTCGAGGCAGAGCCTCCACGTCCTGGACCCCATCTTCCTCATCGTCATCCCCGTCGTCAAGCGAGACTTCGATGTCGGGCTGCCGGTCGGACGAGGTCGCCGGAGCAGCAGCGGGTTGCGGATCGATTGGCTGCGGCATAGGAGCGAAGACGGCTGTGGCGGGCTGTGGGCCGGTCGGGTCGAGCAGCGCCAGCTTCTGGAGTCTATCGATCAGCACTGACGCAAGATCCTCTGCCTCGCCGTCCGATTCGTCATCGCTTTCGCTTTCGCTTTCCTCACTAACGTCATCTGCGTCTTCGCGCGGTTCTTCATCCTCCTCCTCGTCGTCCTCTTGGCCGCCTTCTTGGTCCTCATCGCCCACTTGGTCTTCGTCATCAACCTCGACGTCAGAGGAAACGACCTCGGGCTGCACAGCCGGTTCGACATCGTCGCAGCAATCGGAGGGCGCTTCGTGAGCCTCTCTTGAAGCGTCTTCATCGCTATCCTCGCTGTCTTCGTGGTCATCGATGAGCGGAAGGGGTGCAGGCTTCTCCACCCCGGTCTTCTTCGACGTCTGTTCCATCTGTTCGCACTCGTCATCACCCTCTGCAACTTCCTCATCCTCTTCCTCTTCATCGCTGCTAACGACTGCAGCGGGGGGCGTCCGCCGAGTCGTCTCGTCCTTGCGCTTTGGAGTTTGGGCTGGAGGCAGCTTGGCCTTTGCGCGCGGTCGAACGTCCTCGACCTCGACTTCGTCATCGCTATCGTCATCGTTCACTACTCGCGCTTTAGCGGCAGATTTGGTGGCTGTCTTTGAGGCGCTGGCCCTTGCGGGTGACGCGGTGAACTGGAAGGCGCACGGCCGTCGCAGGGTCCGCTTGGGCGCCGATACTAGGTTCGTCGAGGCGAAGGGCGATGCAGCAACCTCTGCAGCAATGCCGTCCTCTCCATTCTCCTTTAACTGCCTGAGGGGAGTCTTCAACTTGAAGTCCTGGCGGTGGGGCAGTGAGCAGGGCCCGCGTTTCATTGCCCCAGGGAGAAGGAGCGCGGAGGTACCAGTTTGGCTGGGGGCGGGAGGGCAACTTTGCCTCGTTCTTCTCGCAATCTGGCGAATGCCTTCATGAGGATCTTCAGTCTCGTGGCGTGCGCACGGATGCTCAGCACAGTCAGTCACTCCGACAAAGGGCGCTCTTCGTTCCCTGAGCAGCACAAGGCAAGTTAGTGGGCTTTGCTTGAGGTATGCCTGCAAGAAAAGTACCTCTTCGGAGCCTTCTTATGCCAATCGGTCACTAAAACAGATTGCCAGCCACATGATGCAACTCAAACGCAGTTCCGTTTTGGCGCCAAAATTCCTTGTCCGTTTGCAAGAAAAAATGCAAAAACAATTCTTATGTTGTACATTTTCTTTGTGTAGAGCCTTAATGGCCATGGACTTACTTGTTCGCCTGGCCAGACTACGAGAAAGAAGCCATGTGGAACGCACTCTCCAGCTCTTGTTCGTCAAGTCAAGGAGGCACTCAACCGTCCAGCTTCTTGGGGAGCAATTTCTACGACAGGTGGGCCCTTAACGGACGTGAGCCTGCCCGAGTTGCCTCACAAGACTCGCGTCCTTCCTCGGCTCGACCAGACCAAGCTTCAAAGCTGCAGCCAACTCCTTCTGTGTCACTCGTGGTGGCTCAAATCGAGGCGAGTCATGCGAAGAAGGCCAGGAAGGCCAAGAAGGTCAAGCGAACCGCCCCGAGGAAGAATACTCTACGCAACAAGAGAGAACCAAAGAACAAGAAACGGAATAAGACACACGGTCCTCCTCCTCCACCCGAAGAACGAAGCGAACACGTTGAGCCCAACATGACTCCACAAGAGACGGAGGACTGGCTCTCACATCCCCTACAGCCCCTGGACACCGTCGACGCAGCCCTCTGGGAGGAGGTTGATGAACGTGTCCTCCTCCAGGACTTCATGGCGGAGCCTGCTCTACTCGAGGGCTTTTCCGAAGAAAGCGGCCTTGTTTTGCTTGGCTCTGAGGCTCCTCAGCCATCCCAGCCAAGCAGGAAGAAGCTCGGGCATCCGAATAGCCTAAGCGAAGGTCAAATTGCAGTCCTCAGAACCGCGTTCGGCGCCAACATCTACCCTGACACGAAGACCAAGAAGCTACTTGCCGAAGAGCTCGGTGTCACCCTTAGCCGCGTCAATCGATGGCACGATCTCCCACCTTTGCCCCAATCTCCCATCCCCCCCCCCCTGACAATGTGATTGCAGGCTCTACAACGAGAGATGCAAGCAACGCCAGCAGCAAGCTGGCAACAACATAAGCGCTGCGTGCGATGCACCAGGCCCGACGGCCAGAGTTGCGCCCTCGAGCGCAGAAACTTCAGAGGGCAGCTTGACCGAGGTTCGTCCCCGTAAAACATCACCTTCTTCCCCAGTCTCCTAAGATGATGGGCACGTGATTGTGCATGGTCAGATCGAGATGGACGAAGCAGAGGCTTCTCGCCTGCTAGGCTTTGCCGCGGAAGAGCAATCGCCTGAACGGTTGGCCTTCCTCTTGTTTGCTTCTCAAGCACATTATCCTCACCTCCTTATCCACACGACAGGACGGGCGAGCATGAGCACGAACTCGAGCAGAACGACAACAACGAAGAGGCAGAGGAGAAGGAGGCAGAGAAGCCGAAACGAAAGAGGGGCAGAAAGAGAAAGCCCGAGGAAAAGAAGAAGAGAAAGTGGTTCTTGTGTGGCAGCGATTGCGAGGAGCCGTCAGGCGACGAGGGGACCTTCATGGTATGGTGTGACGATTGCCTCCGGTGGATTCACTGCGCGTGCCAGAAGCTGAGCCCTGAGAGCCTCCTCGTTGGGGCGACCTACACCTGCCGCCAGTGTGCCGCTGGAGTCACTTTGGCTCCCGTCCAGTCGCTCGAGCTGGAGTAGGAGCTGGCGAAGGAAGACTGGTGTGGGACGATATCGGAGAGCCGCCACTGATGAAGCCGTCCGTCACTTGTGGCCGCCAGTAACCACCTGTTGTAGACTGAAGACTCAGAAACAACTGATCAATAAATGGATGGCACGAGCGTGATTCAACCTGCTGTTTGAGCTGATGGCGAGTGCAGAAATGTTTGGTGGATGAGTCGATGTGGATGGCGGCGTCAGCACCAAGTAAGGATGTTCGGGCTGGTCCACTTTCCACAGGTAGACGACATCTGTTCCTGCAAAAAACGTGTTAGTATCAAGCGTGTTGGTGCGGGAAAACGAACAAACCTATCACCAAAAAGTGCTCACTGAGGACCATCATTGACTGGTGTGAAGATCGTGGCAGCCCCTAAACAACATGTTTCATCAGTGTTGCTGTACTGAGGCCAAAGGTTGAATGCTACATACTTTGTAACTGTGAATAACATGAACATGTGTTTTGTCACCAACAGGTTGGTGTGGCGACAACAAAAGGTTGTCTTTGGGCGTTGACATCTGCACTATGTTATAAAAATACAAAAAGAATCGAAAAACGAAAACAATAAATCAAACTAACATACTTTGGATAAAAACCACATTTTTGGATCTTCTTGCTTGGCTTTTGATATCAGAAAATCTCCTAAAAAGAAAAAAAACAATTAGTGACTATAAAAATCAATAAATTAATACGAACCACACCAAGCAAGTTTTTCAATGCCCTGGGCATGCACTTTTTTGATGTTCCATGTCTCCCTAAAAAAATTTTGAAATAAAAAATCAATTCAATGTAAACAATTGCACAAATAAATACCATGTTGTTCCTGAAATCTGTTGTGGAAGTTGCCATATTGTAGGACAAGGTTCAATGCCACCAGAAGCAACGACCTGCCCTTTTGCATGGAATTGCTGCCACATTCATCATACAAAAAAAAAGATTTAACAACATTTTAAAACATTAAAAAAGGGGGAAAAAAACATACACAACAAACAATAGCTTCATGATGCACATGGTTGCCTTGGAAGATCATCAAACTGTTGTCATGTCTGTTTCACTCACAAATAAATATACAATTTAGAATAAATTACTAAATAAGAGTTGTTCATACCTAACATCCCAAAGGCGCATGGAACCATCAGCAGAAGAAGAAAGGAGAACATTTTCATCATTTGGTTTGATTTGAAGGTCGGTAATGGGCCCAGTGTGACCTAAATGAATAAGATCATGAATTGATTAGAGATTTGTTTTTGAAAAAAGAAAAAGAAAAGGAACAAACCTCTCCATTGCTTCATCATACAACGTTGAGTTAAGCTGACCAGCTGAATTATGCCTGTTTTACCTGCTACAGCTAGATACACTCCATTGCATAGCCAGGCACAAACACGCAACTGTGCAGATGTTACATCACATGACACCTTTGCTGTTGGTTTTGCTGTACCTCATCCTGGGTGATGAAAGAAAGCAAGTGCTGTGCTTCAGTGCCTTCTTGTAGTTTGAGTATGTGCACCTGCATGATGGTAGAGACTTAGTACACACAAAGTAGCCCAACATCACGCGCACCGGAGGACAGCACCTGAGGACCTATGACCCAAGCCAGTAGGAAAGAGCCATGAGGCCCTGGCGCCAAGCTGAGGCCAGTGAGCTTCCTCGCAAGTAGTATTGGTGCCGTAGTTGGCAAGCGCACCTCAGTGTGCTGCACCTCCATGCGGCTCAGAGGCCGAGAGCGAAAACAACTAAAAAGAAATAAAGACAGAAAGAAAAGGCTTGGCCAGATTTTGTCATTCCTTCGTTGTGCGATTGATCATGGAGAGCGCTGCTGTTGGCGGAGCTACCGCCACAGCGCCTTCCCCATCTTCGGTGGGGATAACGTCCTTACGTGGCTCAGCGCCGCGTCCACCCCCGGCCGATTCGCCCTCGGTGCGCGATGGCATTCTGCCCCAGCTCGAAACTCGATATCGACGAGAGACCTGCGACTTCTTGCAGCAGGCTGGCATTAAGCTCAAGCTGTACTTGTCCCACCCTGTCAATGAATCTCTGTTCTTGGCAAATGTGACCTCATCTGCGGCGTTCCGCCCCACATCTTGTGACTGCGCAGGCCCCAGTTGTCGATTGCTACGGCCATCTTCTTTTTTCACAAATTTTACTCCCGCCGTTCGATGAAGGAGTATGAACGTCACGTAAGCGCACTTCCTGGATCCAACAAGCGGATCTTCCTGTCTATTGTGCTCTTGTAGGCCTTACACTCGTTTGCTTGTTGCAGTTGGTGGCCACGACGTGCCTCTTTCTGGCGGGCAAGGTTGAGGAGACGCCCAAGAAGCTGCGTGACGTCATCGCCGTCACCTACGAGATACAGCACAAGGAGCCCCTCAAGCCTCAGAGCCCCGTACGCGCCGCTCACGCCAGCTTGACTCGACGGCCGTTGGGCTCATCTTTTGTGCTACTTCGTTGGATTGCATCTTTTATTGTTCCCCTCGCAGGAAGCGCTGGAGCTCAAGGACCGCGTGCTCCAGTTGGAGCGAATCCTGCTTCAGACCATCGCGTTTGACCTCACCGTAGAGCATCCCTATACATACATCCTCAACTTTGTAAAAAAGATTAACGGTGCGCTACTCCCCCCCCCCCTTCTCTTTCTCTCCCTTTGGTCCTCCACGCTAGTCGCTCAACTCAACGCTACTCGATTCGACCCACAGGCAACCGCAGCTTGGCGCAGACGGCCTGGAATTTTGTCAACGATAGGTGCGACGCCCCTTGTGCTGGTCGCCCCTTGTGCTGTAGCTGCTGCGGGCGGCGAGAGCATGGTCTGATGCGAAATGGCACCACCACACAGCTTGCGAACGACGCTGTGTCTGCACTACAAACCACAATTGATCGCGACGGCAGCGATCTATCTGGCCTCCAAGATGCTGGCCTACGACCTGCCCAACCCCTGGTGGGAGCTGCTCGACATCAAGATTGAGGACGTCGAGGGTGCACCTTACCTTCCTTCCGCCCTTGCCCCTAATAGCCCGTCGCTTGCTGGCGGAAAACGTTTTGTTTTAATTCCAAAAATATTTATTTATTTATTTATTTATTAATATATTTCTTTTCAACACAGCGGCGAGCGGGCAGATCCTGGACTTGTACGACAGTGGCAGCCACCCGATGGGGGCCGTGTCGTCGTCCAACGTGAACGGGGCCCAGCGCGAGGGCGACCAGACCGACATGCGCACCTACGACCAGAACTATGGAACGGCCGACCAGGAGAACGAACGCGCGCCGCCACCATTGCCCTCGTTCACGCCCCCACCACCGTCTTTCTCATCGTCGTCGTCTTCTTCGGGCCTCGACACCGGAGGCCCGCCGCCAGAGCCCAACGCCCAGCAGCCGCCACCGCCTCCGCTTCCTCCGCTGCCAACGGCCGCGGCGCCGCCTCCGCCCCCGCCCAGCACGCCACCTCCGCCCCCGCCGCCGTCGGCCACGCCGCCCCCGCCGCTGCCCTCCTCCACACCGCCGCCGCTGCCTCCCGCGGGCGACGCACCGCAGCCGACGTCGGCCGCGGCACCGCCGCCCATGATGGCCGCCATCTCGCCCTCCTACGGCGTCTACCGGCACTCGCCCCGCGACGCCAGCCGCGACGACCGGTGCGTTAAACTTTTATTTTCAATTCATTTAA
>NAVB01000229.1:0-35504 GCA_002179805.1 Acanthamoeba lenticulata | reverse complement strand
AACAAAACAAAACAAAAAAACAAAAACAAAAACAAAACCAATAAATAATAAAACAAAAATAAACAGGAGGTGCTTAATGCGCTCAACTACACGCCGTTCGACCAGGTCAAGGTGGTGATCATCGGGCAGGATCCCTACATCAAGGAGAACCAGGCGCACGGCCTCTGTTTCTCGGTCAAGAAGGGCGTGGCCCTTCCGCCCTCGCTCAAGAACATCTACAAGGAGCTCAGTACAGACATCGAGGGCTTCGTGCCGCCCAAGCACGGCTACCTCGAGGAGTGGGCGCGCCAGGGCGTGCTCATGCTCAACGCCACGTACGCGGCGCATCACGATCTGTGTTCTTCCTCCTCATGGTGCTGACGAGATGTCTCCTCAGGCTGACCGTGAACGAGGGCAAGGCCAACTCGCATGAGAAGTGTGGCTGGCAGACCTTCACCGACCGCATCCTCGAGTACAGCTTTGCTTCTTTTTCTTCTTCTTCTTCTTCTTGCTGTTGGTTTTGGCTTGGCGGTGGACGTCTTACTGCTCTGACGTGCCCAGAGTGGTGAACGACAAGAAGGAGGGCGTGGTGTTCCTCCTTTGGGGCCAGTTCGCCATCAAAAAGGCCAAGGGCGTCGACAAGACAAAGCATCACATCCTGGAAGCGCCCCACCCGTCACCCCTGGTTTGTTTTTGCTTCTCCGATCTCGCCCCATTTCGTCCCCAAGTTGGTGCTGACGCACCTCTTCTCGTGTTGTGGCAGGCGGGAGGCAAGTTCTTGGGCTGTAAACACTTCTCCAAGTGCAATGAGCTGTTACAGGAGATGGGCAAGCAGCCCATTGACTGGACCCTCAGCCCGTAACGCACCAGCCCCGCTCCCTTGCCAAGTCCTTCTTTGAAGAGACGACTGTGTTGCTTTGTAATGTTGCAAATGTTGGAGAACAAAACTTGCGTAATTGGCCAACATTTAACTCATATTTTTTATAAGATCAAGAAGCGAGCCTATGGGTCATCCCATGCGCTTGGTGGACAAGGAAAAGAACAAAAGGGCCACCAGAAGCAAAGAGCCTAAAGGAACAAATGCCCAGGTGGTGGCCGCATGGCCTTGTTAACAGCCGCGTTGCCTCAGGAAGACCCGGTCCACAGGCAGCCGGGCAGTTGAAGAGGTAAGGGGACAGTAAGAACACCTAGGTTTCAGTACGCCCACGTGGGCGCTGTTCAAGGGGCTGCTTTATTACTATTCTTATTGTTCACCCGACCAACCACATGCAAGAGGTGGTCAGGTTTACATAAAATGACAGGTTACTGATTTTCTTCATTTCGTCCTCGGATGATGTTCCTGGTTCGCGTCAACCTCTAACAGTCAGCGTGATGTATTGCGGCGACAGCTGACCTCCGCCGCTGCGGTTTTCATTGGTTGCACAGTGCCTAGATTGGACTGCGACCAGTCGTGAGCATTCGCCAATCTTGATGTTCAGGCCCCCGTCGTCTACGTGCGTAGGTATCCTCATCTCCCGTGGTCTCGGCGGCTCCATAAATGCTTGGGGACTGTTCGCTCAATCATACACAACAAGAACAAGACCCACAGCACGCACCAATGAAGGCCACCATCTTTGCCATTGTCTTCGCCCTCTTCGTGGTCAACGCCGCGCAGGGGGTCCTGTTCTTCTGCCAGGACAGCGAGTGGGACCCGTCCCAGCCGGCCTTTGTCGACCTGGAGTCCTTCTACGCCGAGAGGGCCACCTACAAGCAGTTCCGCGACTTCTTCGCCCAGATCACGGCCAACGTCGACCTCGGCAACAAGACCGTGGAGGCCGACATCATCGCGCAGCTCAACAACAAGCTCACTGTCATGGGCTTTGACAACACCGACCTCTCCTTCACCATCACGCGCTCCAACGGCGACATCACCATGGACACCCAGCTGGGCGTCAACCCGGCCCTGGACAACCACGGCGGCCGCTACTCGATTGGCAAGCCCATGCTGTGCCGTGACTGGACCACGCTCGTGTTCGACTTCACCTACGTGACGCGCACCGGCCTTCAGTACCGCTTCTGGTCGCAGGCCGTTCAGACCTCGGTCCAGCAGCAGTGGTTCGTCTTCCGCTGGAACATCCCTGTGCACTAAGTATGCAGTTGTACCTGCTCTTGTTGGCCATGAGACACGCATGTTTACCGTTCCAACGCAAAAAATACAATTAAATGTTGATTTCTTTTTCTTGCGTAGAAAATACAATTTTAATCTTTTGCAACAAGAGGTGAAGATGCAGAGAGCAAGCAGAGCGGGGCTCGGCGTGCGACAGCTGCTGACGGCGTCCCGCCTCACTGGCCATGCTCAAGCGGTTTCATTTGCCAGCGCCCGGGGCTTGTCCAGCTTGGGGGGACCGCTTTCAAGTTCGGCACCAGCCGGACGAGGGTGGCGTGTCCTGTTTTTCGGCTCCGACGACATCTCGCTGGCCACCCTCTCCCTCCTCTTCCGTCACTACAAGAAGCCAGCATCTCCACCCTCTTCTTCTTCTGGTGCGTCGTCCTCTTTTTCTTACCGCCACCGTAATGGCACCATGGTGCTCATCATCACCAACATGGCCCGGGACAGCAACGGAGCAGTTTCCCGGCTTCTCGGTCGAGACCCTCGAGGTGGTCACGGGCGCGGACAAGCTGACCGACCAAATGGGTCCGCGCCACATCCTCGTCGCTGCGCAACCTTGCTGACACTATTATCTTTGTCTGTTTCACTCGACTCGACAGTGCCCGTAAAGCAATTCGCGTTGGGGTCGGGCCTGCGCCTTCATCAACCCTCCTTGCTGCGGGAGTGGGAAGTGCGTCTTTCTTCTTTTCTTTTTCTTACCAAAATTAACAAAAAACATTCACAAATTAATAATCATTCATATAATAATGGGACAGGTGCCGCTCACGTCAGAGGGCAAACCGTTTGACATCGGAGTGGTGGTGTCCTACGGCTACTTCATCCCGCCGACTGTGCTCGACGCGCTGCGACTCGGAGCCATCAACATGCACCCGTCGCTCCTCCCGCGCCACCGCGGCGCAGCGCCCATCTACCACACGCTCATCGAGGGCGACGCCGTCACGGGCGTGACCATCCTCGAGATCCACCGCAAGCGCTTCGATGCCGGACGCATCTTTGCCCAAGTCCCCGTGGTACGCACACGCGCGCGTGCGTCGCATGCATGAACACACATATGAGTGAACACGCGCGCACGCACACATGAACACGCGTGCAGACGGTCGATCCGCTGATCACGTACGAGCCGCTGGCCCGCGAGTTGGCTGCGCTGGGCGCCGAGAAGGTGGTCGAGACGCTGGCCAACTACGACGAGGCGCTCGCACGCGCCGTCCCGCAGGACGACAGCAAGGCCACGCGCGCCCCCAAGATCGGTCCGGCTTACCCTCGTTTGTGTGTGTGTGTGTGTGCGCGCGCGCGCGCGTCATTGTATCATCCTAGAACGCACGCACACGCACTCACGGCGTGCGCACGCAAGCAGACGCGTCGGTGGCGCAGGTGCGTTGGAAGCGGGACGAGCCGCGGCGCATTCACAACCGTTGGCGCGCCATGAACCACTCGCTGGGCGTGCACACCTACTTCCGCAACCACCGCCTCAAGCTGATCAACGTCGCGCCTCCCTACTCGGCCGCCTCGGCCTCGACTTCGGCCTCTGCCTCGGTCGCCCCAGCCTCGGTTGGCGCGACCGACGCCACCGCCGGCCAAGTCGAGTACGATCGACGGCAAAAGCTGCTGTGGGTCAAGTGCGCCGCACCGGCCAACATGCCGCCACCGCCACCGTCTTCCGGCGCAACCAGCGGCAACGCGGCGGGATTCGAGGAGGAAGGGTGGAGACGCGAGGCCGCAGGCTGGATCGGGCTGCGCGAGATCCAGATCGACGGGCGGCGCGTGATGCCAGCGGCGGCCTTTTTCAACGGCTACCTGGCCCCGGCCCGCAAGGCGAGCCTTCCTCCGATCGTCTTCACGACCACTCCTTCTCATTGATTGCCTTTTATTTTATTTTAAACATAAAAATGTTAATAATGGCCTTGGCTATCAAAAAAGGATTGTTTTTTGCTTTATTTTTAAAGCTTTTAATTTATTTATAAATTTATAAACCAACCTATGTTGGCTTGCTGGGCGAAGAGGAGGAAGAGGCGTTGGCAGTGACGACCCCCGACGGTGAAGAGGCAAAGGCAGGAGATGATGACGACGAAGATGACGACGAGGCGACACCGGCACTGGTGGACGAGGTGGAAGACAAGGAGGAGACGAGGGTGAAGAGCTTGATGGACTTGTCTGCAGACGCGCTGTAGAGGCCGTCCTCGTTGACCACGAGGGCCTCCACGTGGCTCGTGTGGCTCTGCAGCGTTTGCACGCACTGGAACGTCTCCAAGTCCCACACCTGCAAAAGAATTCAAACAACAAATTATTATTATAATATGAAAAATGAAAAATGAAATGAGGAGGAAGAGGAAGACTGACCTTGATCTCGTTGTTGTAGGAGCCGGTGAAGAGGTGCCGGCCGTGCACGCAGAGGGCGTGGATGGCGCCCATGTCGGTCCCGAGGGCGCCGCGGCTCTCGAGGGTGGCGCGGTCGAACACGACTGTCGTGTTCTCGATGATGCCCACCAGCACGTAGCGCTCGGTCACCGCGATCGAGTAGATGCTCCCGTAGCGTCCGACTACGTTCTTCACGCACCTGAACGTGCGCAGGTCCCATACCTGCTCCCCATCGCACACGTAAGCACTTGATTTTATTTATTCTATATTTATATTCATTTATTCATTTATTTGTTTTCTATTTAATTAATTATTTAATTAATTACTTAATTATTGGGAAGCACGAGACCTTGATGAGGTCGTGGCAGCCGCTGTAGAGGAAGCCGCCCGAGACGCAGAGGCCGCGCACGTAGTGGTTGTGTCGCAGCGTGGCTTTGCACTCGAGCGTCTTCACATCCCAGACCTGTTCACCATGTTGTTGTTGTTGTTTACGTCAAACATGAGGATAAAAATGATGATGAACGAAGACAACGATGACAATGAAGAAGAAGAAGAAGACCTTGATTTCAGCGAAACTGCCGGACAAGAGGAGGTTGCCTTCGACGACGAGTCGGCAGATGCCGTAGCGGTGGCCTGTAATCGTCCGCTCGAGCTTCATCGTCTTCAGGTTCCACACGCGGATGGTCGTGTCGTCGGAGCCGCTGATGAGCCGCCGGCCGACGACCACGACCGAGCGCACGCCGCCCAGGTGGCCCACCAGCGTGTTCCGTAGCTTGCACACGATTAGGTCCCATATCTGCGCGGGTGTGTGTGTGTGTCATTGAGCCGGGTGTGTATCATGCATGTGCGTGTGGGTGCGTGCGTACCCGAATAGTCTTGTCGTCGGAGCCGCTGATGAGCATTTGCCGCTTCTTGCTCACCGCCAGCGACCACACCGGACTCTGTAGTGCGTGCGCCCGTGTGCGGCCGAGTGAGAAGGCACGCACGAGAGCGCGCGCGTGCGTGCGGCCGGAGACGCACGGTGTGCCCGAGGAACTCGGCCTTGAGCCCGAAGATGGGCTGCGGCCCAGCCGCGGCGGCCTCGGCGGAGGCGGAGAGCTGCATCGGCGTCGGCGCCGGCTGCTGTTGTGTGGCGGACCCGCGGACCCGCGCTCGACCGGACAACTGGCGCGCCATCACCACCGACCCGTCGTGCACTGCACTCGGCCCTCCTCCCGTTCTTAAGAAGGCGGCTTTGCTGTCGCCCGACAAACATGAACATACCGGTTAAGGTGGCGATGACTTCTTGCAGGCGGAGCGCGAGCTGGGCGACGGTCTCGCGCAGCGCGGCCTGTTCGCGGCGCTGCTCGCGGATGCACCGGACGAGCACGGCGCGCTCTTCGTCGTAGCGCGCCAAGAAGCCCTTGAGGGCCTCGTAGGCGCACGTCCGCAGGTGGGACTCGAGCTCGGCGCCAGCGCCCACAAATTCGCAACCTCGGCCCTGCAAGAGACACACGTGTGTTTGTGTGTCATTCGCGTGTGTGTCGTGCGGTGCTGTGCGCTCGTGTCGTGCGTGCGTACCTTATGCGGGCAGGGCACGTTGGAGCACACGCGCATGTGCTGGTCGAGGTGCATGCGGCGCAGGCACGGGGCGTCGCAGTGCGGACAGCGCGCCGGGGCAAAGGGGCAGACGGCCTCGTGCTGCCGCCGGGCGCCGAGGGCGACCACCTCGGGACAGCCGTCCGGGTCAACCACCAGCTCGTCGGACTCTCCGTCGTTGTCGTCTCCACCGTTGTCGTCGACATTGTCGGCGACGTGCTTGACGCCGTAGCGGCAGTGAATGAGCAGCTCGCGCAGCTGACCCGCCACGGCCAGGTTGGGGAAGAGCCGCTCGGCGTCGAGTGCCGCGCCGTCGAGCGGGCACACCGGGGCCGTGGCGGCCGCGGCGGCAGCGGCCACAACGCAAGCACGGCAGAAGGAGTGGCCGCAGGGCGTGTTGACGGGGTCGGTCAGGAGTCCGCCGTGTAGCGGGCAGCGCAGCATCTCGGACGGGGGCGTGGCAAATAGTAGAGGCGCATCGTCCTCGAGGGCATCTTCAACGTTGGTTTGGGCAGCGACATCGCTTGAGGTGGAGGTGGTCAGTCCAGCTGACGACTTTTTCATGGCCCTTGCTCGGGTTCCATCTTCAGCTGCGCTGATTAGTTTGTCCAAATCGTCGTATATTGAATTGCTCAAGTCGCAAGCCGAGTTGACTCTGCTCGACTTCTTGCTGGCGTTGCTGCTTGACAAGGACGACGAAGAACGAGACGTGGGTCTCGCCCTCGCCAAGAGGGGCGAGGCACGTTCGCCGGCGTCCGGGATGGCCGTCGGGAACGTTATGATTTTGGAATCGCTGTACCGCCCCACGAAGGGCTGGTGCCAACGCTGTTGTTGGTGATGACGCGGCTCGTCCATCCTTGACACCTCAACAAGGACGCCTTCTTTGTTGAGGTTCGCGAGTTGTCGTTTTCGTCCCCAAGCGGAAAAAGAAAGCAAATAACAATTTCTTTTTCGTATTGGGTATTTCAAATATTCAGGATATTTCAAAGTCGTGGATGGGCTGTGTGGCGGGCACGAACTCGACGGACGGCAGCAGCACAAACGGCAGTGCCGCATTTTCATCGTGGTGAGCCACATTGTCGCCGTCCATCCCCAGCCGCGTGTCCAGGATGGCCGACGCGACGCTGTACATCATCACCACAATGAAGATCAGCAGATCATGATAAACGAAAGAAACGAGACGAGGCGTGCCTGGGGAATCGGAGGATCTGGATGCACTCGTGGGCGCGCTGGTGGACTGACGGGTGGAAGCACTCTTTCTGCTTGATCACCTTGGCCAGGCAGATGATCACGCGCGACCCCAGGTCCTGCCATCGCGAGGCCAGCTTCGCCAGGGCTGTCCCCGCCTTCTGCATTAGTTGGCGAAGTGCCAAGCACGCACGACAGAGAGAAAACGAGGACGTTACCCGAGATGATGATAATCATGAGGCGTGTGGCGTAGGTCTGCTCCTCGGCCCGCCGGGCGGCCTGGCGGTCGGGCGACTCGGCCGCAGGCGAAGCCGACGCCAGCGCCACGGCCGAGGTCGGGCCGGCCGACATGAACAGGGCCGCATCGGGGTCGGTCATCTCCATCTTGGCTAACGACATCCGCTCAAACGCAAACGTCTCCAGCACTTCATGATACTCTGCTCCAGTCCCCATCATGTTCATAAGCATCACCACCATCATCGTCTTCTTCATCATCATCATCACGACGTACCAGCGATGACGCGCGGGGTGCAGAGGGGACTGACAGAGGCCGAGGCGTATTCGCCGACGAGCCAGCACAGCGTGAGGATGAGCTCCTTGCGGTTGGGATGGGTCCCGTCCCGGATGATCTCGATGACGGCGTCCTTGAAGGCGCCGGCGACGAAGGACGGGTGCTTGTGGAAGATGGCCATGACCTTGACCACCATGGCCTTGCGCGCCTCGCGCTGGTAGTCCTCGTCGGGGAAGAGCTGGTCGACGCGCTCGAAGAGGACCGGCAGGAGCTCCTGCAGGTGCGCCGGGAGCGCGTGCTGGATCATCACGTCAAAGTAGACTTCGAGCAACCGCGGCACAATCTCGCCCGCGGCCGCCACGCGCGCCGTCAGCGGCGTGACCTGCACCAATAATGCAATAATTAAGAACAACAATTAAATCGTTTGAAATAGAAAATTTGGTAAATAATTGGGGGATTGCAAAACCCGGAAGAAGTCATGGAGCTTCTCGAGGGTGGTGGACGACTCCCAGAAGTTGATGGAGACGCCGCTCTCGTTGCGCAGCACGTAGTTGTACAGCACGCGGAACTCGGACGGTGGCGGCTCGTCCTCGCCCGCCGCCCCAGCGCCCATGTGGAACAGCGTCTCTGCCGCGGCAGAGTCATGCAGACACGAGCCAAAGTCCCTTTGAGTGCCTGAAGGCGATGAACGTATGGAGGCAACATCGCACCATATTCGAAGCGCTCGAGGGCGGCAGCGACGAGCGGGAGGTCGAGGATGAGGTGGAAGAGCTCGATGAAGCTCGACGGCGACACAAACGCCGGAAGCAGCTCCAGAAACTCACTTTTCACATCGCGTCCATGTAAAGCATGATGAGTCACGCGCGTAGCGAAAGATCGAGGCAAAGCGTGTGGGAAGCGACGTACGCCTGGTAGGAGTGGGGGAACCAGGCCAGGAGCTTGAAGAGCGGTGGAAAGTACTGCGTGAACACGCTCGAGTGCTGCAGCAGTTCGCGCTTGTTCTTGAGGAAGAAGTTGAGCGTTTCAAAGGCCAGCAGCGAGTTGCTATCTTTACACGCGCGTGACGTCAGCAAA
The DNA here is from genome assembly GCA_002179805.1 of Acanthamoeba lenticulata. NCBI lineage: Eukaryota > Discosea > Longamoebia > Acanthamoebidae > Acanthamoeba > Acanthamoeba lenticulata. Next base: position 26,670 of record NAVB01000229.1, on the reverse strand, counting down.
AAAAGCAAATAATTTCAAATATTAAATATTAAATATAAAATGTAAAAAAATGATAATGAAGGAGAGCATGGGTACATTGGGAGGCGACAAAGTTTTCGAAGAAGAGGCGGAAGGCGGGCTCGATGTCGTAGCCCGCGGCGAGGCCATGGTCGACGAAAAATTGGAGGAGCGCGAGGAAGACGTGGCCGTTGCCTCGTCGCGCGCTGGCGGCCGCGCTCTCGCGCTGAAACACGCGCTTGACGGCCGCAAAAAGGGTCGGGACCTGGGCCGGGTCGATCCTGCACACGAGATCGAGCACGCGGAGGGCCTCGACCAGCACGAGGTCCGAGTGGTCCCCGCCGAGGCCCTTCACCACGCCGCCCGCCGCGCCACCGTGGCCCTTGCCCGTGAGCGTGGCCACCGATCCTGAGCCTGAGCCCAGGGCCGACACCGAGGTACCGCCCAGGGGCGATCCTCCGGCCTCGACGCCGCTTCCACCGCCTCCACCGCTGCCGCCGCCGGGCTTGAGGCTGGCCTGGTCCAGAAGGCGCAGACAGTACTTGATCGTCGCCTCCTTGAACGAGAAGCTCATCTCTGTTCAAGTACGGTAAGAGCCAGTCCGCGAGGCTGACAAAGGCAGGAGACGCAAACAAGCAGGGCCGACGCACCAAACTCGTCTCGGTAGGGCGAGTGGGGCGCGTAGAGGAGGTGGATCCACGTATGGAGCGCCGAAAAGGCGTGCGTGTTGGAGATCTGGTCTTCGCTGAACTGGCCCACGGCATTGAGCACGGTGAAGAAGGACTGGGCCGGCATCCCGTTGAGCTCCGTCACCGCATTGGTGCCCGTGATGTTCAACTGCTTGAAGACTGCATAAAATCGATAAACATCAAAAATTAATCATAAATCACAATATTTCAAATTGAAATAATACGAAATAAGAAATAAAATAAAGCGCGTACAGGAACTGACCGAGGACCCAGAGTCCTTCTGCTCGAGGGCGTTGCGGGCGTTGGTGAGCCACTCGGCCATGTGGGACTCGACAGGCTTGACCACTTGGCTGTACTGCAGACGTACTCGGCGTCGCACTGCGCCCCACCATCGCCATCAATCAACATCCACCACCGCCGGCTAGACAGATGGGCGCCGAGTGAATCTCCGCCACGTACGACAGGCGAGGAGGCCAGCAAAGGCCGTCGCGCGGAAGGTCGAGTCCTGCGTGCTGACGCACTGCACGAAGAAGGGGAGATGGCGCGTGAGGGCGGCGTCCCCGCCCAGCGCCAGCGTCACCGGCAGGATGAACTCGAGCATCTGCCGCTGGTTGATGCTGTCCACGCCAGAAGGCCACAACGTTGAGCGCACGTGGAGCGATGATGATGGAATGCAGTTCATCGAACTGGCGCACCTTTTAAAGATCTCGGGCTCGTCGTCAAAGAACTGCTGGACGAAGATGGCACAGAGCGCGCGCAGCCGGTTGGACATCTTGGCCTCTGTGAAGGTGGTGCAGCTGCAGGGCCAGAACGATCAGGAATCGAGCAAGGAGATCGTGGTGGTGATGACAACGATGCTCTCATGTGTCTTCTCATTGGCACGTACATGGTGGTGGCCAGCTGACGAAAGTTGGGCGAAGGGTATTTGCGCGGGTAGACCAGGAGGACTTGGTAGAGCTGCCTCAGGGCGTCGAGGCACTCTCGCCCACGGCCCTTCTTTTCCAGAATCTGCATCATGCACGGTGCACTCTTGTGAGCACACTGCTGCGGTGGATGAAACGGCGATTGAAGTTTCTGGCGCACGATGGATGAACAACGTCTCAAGATGCCACAATCGGAACGTTGTTCACCTCCACACGCAGCGCGCAGGCAGCTGTTTGTGCAAGTCACGACACTAAGAGGCGGTGGAGTGCACCTGAATCGCGTTTGTGATAATTTGATCCTTTTCCTCCCCCGAGAACGGCGATTGGTCCCGCTGACCTTTTGCTGGCGAGCTGCCCGCTATACTCGCTTGCCTCTTCATCACGGCCGTGTGGGGGTCACCTCTGTGCTCTCCTTCTCGCCACAATTAATATTTTTCTCTTTTGTTTTTTGTTCTTTTTCATGTTTATTGTGGAATTCAAGAAATGTTGAGATCATTTGCCCTTCTTCTTGCTGCTTCGCTGGGCCTTAGAGGGGAGGACGAGAGGCGCCACGAGCACGTAGCGCTTGGCCTTGAGCTTGTCCTCGGCCGCCACCGGGGTGTCGGGCGCGGCCTTGTGCACGCGGCAACCCACAGAGACGATGTACTTTTGCGCGTCCTTGGGCGGCAGCCCCAGCAGCTCGGACACGCCCGCGACCTGCACGGTCCAGTCCTGCGCCGAGTGCAGGAGGAGAACGATGATGTAGCTCGTGAGGCGCGTCTCGCCCAGCGGCGACTTGTGAAACCGGCGGGCGGTCTCGGCCGAGGCGAACAGCGGCAAAAAGTGCTGCAGCAGCGCCTCCGGCAGGAGGTTGTCGGTGGCCGACTTGGCCTCTGCCATGCCAAACGCTCGGCGCGCGTTTGCGAGGAAGCTGCGCAGCTTGACCAGCGCCGCGATCACTGTCAGCAATCGCGCCTGGCGCTCCTGCTCGCCCAGAGGAACTTCGCCCAGGGCCTTGGTCCGCTGCGCAATGTAGGCGCCATACCTGATATTCAACATATTCAACAATTAATTTGTGCTTAAAAGTAAAGAAATAAAACTTGGTGAAGGCCGTACTTCCTCTCGATCACGCTACGCTTGGTGTAGTCGTCGATGGCATCGACGATGAACGAAAAGTTGATCTCTTGTCGCAGCTCGTGGGGAATGATGTCGTTGAGCGGGTAGACACCGTCCGGCTCGCTAGCCGTCTTGTTGTAGGGTGGAAGCTCGGGGTACAGCTGTATTTGCACGTGTTAAGAGCTTGTATCAGCTCGTGCTCTTTTTCCAAAATATAATCAAGAATAAATTAATAAGAAATAAGAATTGAAAATGAGAGCGCGATACTGACCTCGGACGTCACTTCGGCTTCTGCCTTCTGGGTGGCCTTCTCGCTGATGGTCGCCATCACCTCCTCAGCGTTGGACACAGCGTCTGATTAGTTAAGGAAGAGGACATTAGTGGTGGTTGTCAGGACCAGAGAAGGTGCCGAGTAGGTGAATGTGGGTACCAGCGTTGATCTTGTTGGCTCGGGCTGAGTGCACCTGCGTCTTCTTCTTCTTGCTGCCGAAGCGTTCAATCAGGTCCAGGCGCTGCTCCAAGTAGCTGCGCTCGACGTCGTCCGCCTGCAGGTTGATTCAAGGCACATGGTTATCGCCATGGCCGCTCTCGAGCAGCAACAACGTACGCTGGAGAGCTGTGGAGTGTAGCCCTTGATCTGCTGCTGCATGTGGAAGAAGTCGGCGACGGGAATCATCTTGGCGGTGCTGGCGCTCTTGTCCACCGTCATGATGAAGTACCTGCAAGACGTCGTTGGTGGCTGAACAAGAGGAAGGAGGAGAGGAAGGAGGAGAGGAAGGAGGAGAGGAAGAGCGGGAAGGAGAAGCGCTGCACACTTGAAGGGGTCGCGGAAGGTGGGCTGGCCAAGGTAGAGCATCTTGTCGGTCTCGGCGACCATCATCTTCTTCGTTCGAATGCCCGATGTGTTTTCCCACAAGCCAAACTTGATGCCATCCTCTTCATTATGCAGCTTGTCAAGTGGGGGCGGGCCGTTGGGGAAAATTGCTGGAATAATTAAAACACCAACCGATTAAATCAGCGTTTTAAAATTCATCCACAAAATGTTGGAGAGGACGAACCCAAACTGGGTCGGACGGGACCGGAGCACTCAGCAACCTCGATGTGAAGCCTCCTGTGCTTGCTGCTTCCCGATGACTTGCCTTCGTCTACATCGGCCGCCTTTTGCTTGCCCTTGTCCGCCGAACTGGTGTGTTCATCAAATTTTCGCTTGGGCTTGTGCGCAGGCTGTTCCAATTCCATCGCATCCTTGGTCGCTTCCTCCTTCTTCTCTTTCTTCTTCGATGATTTCTCCTTTCCGGAGCTCTTCTTCTTCTTGCCCTTCTCCGGCGTGGGCGCCACGAGGGGCTTTGCCACGACTGCTGTGTCTGCCATAGCGATGAAGCGGAAGGAAGGGGCAATGCAGCCGAATGAGAGCGAGAAGAGAAATCTGAGGCAGGCCACCAGCCGGCAGTCGAATTCTCGAGCCTTTTATTTTGGTTTTTCTCTTACAGCACATTTTTCTTGCGGTATTGTTGGGACGCTCTGCGTACTTTGTTCCCACTCACACGACCGGGGCTGGCTGGGCAAGGCGAAGGCCCCCATCTACTCTGCACGTTGACCTACGTCGGTGCGCCTCCCTGCAAACGAAAAACGATTCCTTTTGATTCTTATTACTGATGTGTGGTGTCTTTGCTTAAAGCACGACATGGAGCGCTACCAACTGGAGAAGGACGAAATCCTAGCCGTCTGGCCAGAGGATAAAACAGACCATTTTTGGCTGTGTTCGTGCCTCCAAGAGGTACGTCCCCTCTCCCTAATCTTGAAGAGCAGCGCGCGACGCTGTTGACGCTTTATCTATTGATGGTGCAGGTGCCTCAGGGACATGACGAAAACAAGGAGGACATACCAGTGTCCTTCTTCAAGTTTGTGCGCCGCCAGAAAGGACGCCGTAGCGCCATGGTCTTCCAGGTGGAGGGTGTGATCGCCAACATCACGCTGGCGAGCATCATCCTCCACCCCATCACCTTTGTCGATTGTATCGACGACCGTGACATGATCCTGTCGCTCGAGGAGGAGGCCCGCATCAAGCGAGCGATCGCTGACTTCGATGCAGAGTGCGAGAAGGAGAAGCGTGCCAAGGCTCGGGCCCAGGCCGAGATGATCGACCTCACGGCCCAGGATGACCCACCGCCCGCCACCTCCAGCGCTGCCACCACTGCCACCGCCGCTGCCGCTGCTGCTGCCGCCGCTGCGGTGGCGGCAACCCCGGCCTCTGTCGAGGCCGCAGCCGACCTGGTCGACAGCAACTCGAGAAAGAAGAGAAAGAAATCTCATACGGTGAGGAAGCAGGTGGACTTCGCGGACGAAAAGTGGGTCTACGTTCGAACGCTCCGTGAGCGGACGAACCCCGACGGCAGCCGCGAGGCGCTCCTCGAGTGGGCCGATACGTGGAAGCCCCTCTCCAGCATCATTGACACGACCCAGCGCTGCGCCGACGCGCGACTGCTACGCGTAAAGGAAGAAGAGGACGAGTACGATTGGGAAAAGGCCATGGTGGGGGCCAAGGGCGGCCAAGTGATCCGAGGCGTGGGCGTCGTGTGGAGCGAGGTCGAGGAGATCCTCGCCCGGAAGAAGAACCGGCACGGCCCGCCAAAGTTCCTCGTCCGATGGAAGCCCAGCTGGGAGCCCCGCCCGCCTGGCGTCTCCGCCATCGCCGTCAAGCAGGAACCGCAAGAGGAGGAGCTGGAGCAGCAGCTTATGGACCACGAGGCCTCGGTCGAGCAGGAAGAGGTGGCGGACAGGGGCCACGGCCGTGACAAACGTCACAACAGTAGGGATACCAGACGCCACGGCCACGGCCAGGGCCAGGGCCACGGCCACGAGCGGATGGTGATGAGAGAGGTCAAGCGCGAGCCGGACGCAGAAGAAGAAGAGGAGGCTACGCCGCGACGCTACAAGCGCAGGCGCTATGCGATCAGGAGTACGCCCCGCGACACCGCGGTTAACGACGCCATCGCGGCCAAGGTGGTGCTGCAGAACGCAGAGCAGCCGCTGACGCCGACGCCGACGCTGCGGCCGCCCGCGGACGAAACCGGCGAGAAGCCGTCGGCCGGCCAGGTGGACGAGGCCGAGCTTGGTCACGCTGCGGTGAACGACGTGCAGCTGCCGAGGATGGAAGTGGTTAATGAAGTGAACGACCATTGTGGCAGCAACGATGACGACTACATGAACGCAGAGGACAATGTCAGTCAAGCGGGCCAAGCAGGACAGCAGTGTACGCCGCGTCGATCAAAGCGTCTTCGGAAGAGGTCACTCGATGCCTCTTCATCACCACCGACGACGATAACAACGGCCGCCACGGCAACGGCCGTCGCCGCCGCTGCGGCCGCTGCTGCGGCGGCCGAGAAGCTGGCTTCACCACACAAAAAGCGGAAGGCTACGGCACGGACAACGAAGCGACCACCAAACCAGAAAAGAACGAAAGCGAAAGCGGCCACCACGACAACGCGAAGGAAAATCTGTACAGAAGAAGAGGACGAGGACGAGGACGAGGTCTTATCTCCACCAGTGTGGACGGGAGATGCCACCAAGCGACCATGGAGGCCCGACGTCAGATGGGTGCTCGAGCAGCTCGGACGCGCATCCGGGCGAGCGATCGAACAGTACATGCGGGATCACATTCCCTCCAGAAATAATATGCCGAGCTGCGAGAAGGACATCCGGGCTGCGTGCCAGGCCGTGGCCGAGCCCTGCACGCGACCACAAGACTCGTCTGGCGTTGACAAGATCAAGTGGTGGTGGTGCCTGCCCAACCGCCGCCGCGAGGAGCTCCGCGAGCTCTTCTCCCACGTTCGGTTGACCATGGCTGACCTCCGAGCGTGGATCGGCGCCGTTTTCGCTCTGCCGTACTCGTACGTTGCTCGTCTGTCGCACGCGCGTGCTTCTGCAAAGCAGGACCAACACTGACGCTGACGCATGTGGGACACGTGCACGACATGAGCAGGATCGAGAAGGCCGCGGAGCTGGAGGAGCTGCGAGCACAACTGAAGCTCGAAATCAAGGCCGATAAAGCTATTATCAAACTAGCAGGGGACAACACGGATGACCCGTCGCCACGGCCCAGGAGGTTCATTACCTTTCAAGAACCTCTGGAACATGCGTACGTCTTGCTCAGCATTTCTCGCTTTCCGCTTTGTTGTTCCCTCACCTGCTGGGCTGTGGCACAGCGTCGAGGTGCGCTTTGAGGGGCAGGTCCTCATGCTGAGCGTCAAACTGCCGGAGCGAGTGCAGCGCATTCGGGAGCTTGCGATCGCGGCCGCCAACCTGACCTCAGAGCAAGGTGCGGCGCTGCGCCTCCTCGTCCGCCCACTCGCCGAGGACGAGGGCGACGAGTGGGGCGAGTTTGGCGACGAGGTGGTCGGGGCTCCCTTCTTGCAGGACAAGGTCTTGTGCCTGGCCGCCGAGCCGCTCCCGACACCCATCTTTGGCCCGGACTGGCTCCTGGGCGACAACATCGAGCAACAGCAACAGCAGTGGCCGTGGCCCGACGCCGGTATCGAGAGCCTGCCCGATGACGTCTCTGCAGCCCTCGTCGAAGAGGGCTTGAGCTACGCCAACCTCGAGGCGATCCTGGCGATGCCGACGACCTCGACCACGACCACGACCACAACGACGGCAATAGGCGACAGACCCGACAAGGGACTCTCCTTCATGCGGATGCTTGAGGCCGACTACCAGCCTTTCGTGGCGCTCGGCGAGAATGACCCGCTCAGCGACAACGCCGTTGGTCAGCTCGAGTGGAGAGAACCTCATCGACAAGAAGACCAGCAACGTGAAGGAAGAGCGGAAGAAATAGAGACACTGGAGAGCGGCGTCTTGACGACAGCGAAGGCGCCAGTGACGACAACGATGACGCAGGAGGAAGTCGCTGTCGTCACGACCAAGAGAGTCGACGATAAGGGACAAGGCGCGTGGATGATGCTGCCGCGACACGAACTGACTACGTCGCCTCCCATCGACTTCTTTGAAGATGACGAGACAGAGGAGAGCGTCGAAGCCGCAGCTGTTGGGCCTATGCAGCTCCTCAAGATCTAGGCCAGGCCTGAGTTTCTGTTTTTAAAATCTGTAAATAAATCGAAACAAAGCGTTGAAATTGCTGGCGAGGATGGAGGTGGACAATGAGGGCATGATGGAGACCGAGGAGGAGTGGGGCAGCGTACCTGCAAACGGCAACAGCGCAGGAGTGGAGATGGAGGAGAGTGCCGAGGAGTGGGGCGTGGCAGGGCTCGGCTCGCCCACAGTGAGCGATGATTCGAGTCTCCTTGGATTGTCGGACGACATTTTTGATCCTTTCACGTACCCAGCGGCAGCCACGCTCTATGAGGTCATTTCGTCCGGTGCCTTTGAAGCAATTCTCGATGAGAGTCATTGCCCCACCCCGCAGGCCAAGCAGAAGATGCTGGAGGATGTTGTGACTTGCCTGCCCTACCTCGTGCGCGTAGCGCTCGCCAACCCCGCCCACTCCATCCTCCTCCAGAAGCTACACGCCCTGCCACAGGTGCTGACCTCTACTTGAGCCATTTGATTCCTTCCTTCGTGGCTCTTGTCCGGGCTCATCTTGGCTCAAATCGCTACTCACCACAAACACGACGCGCAGTTGAGCAGCGTCCTTGCATACTTGGCCCTGGGCATGGACGCCCTGGAGGAGCCCCTCGAGGCCGAGCTGCAGCGCAAGCGCAAGATAGGCTCTTTCGTGCGTTCATGCCCTTCACCTGCCCTCTACTCTACGACTGATCGTCACTCATCGTCTTGCCGTCTTCTACATGGCAGAACCCAGCCGAGGGCAGTCTGGTGCTTCAATATGGGGAAAGTCTCGTCTCAGAGTTTGAGAATGGCAGCGAGGAGATCAAGCTGCGGCTCTTCCTCAGCGAGCTGCACAATGTGATGGACCACGTCCGCTTGGCCAACAACACCAACAACGCCTCGACGTCGCTGTCCTCTTCCAAGCCGCGAGTCTATCCGGCCTACCCGTCAGAAATCTTTGGCGACGAGCTGTACCTTGAGGAGCTGGGCTTCATGCTGCCCATTGCCATGCTCCGCGTGCGTCGTGCGCCGCTTGGGCTCGAGGCCATTCTCGAGGTCCTGCTGTGCGTCGACCTCGGGCCACACCTCATGCGCGTGCTTTTCTACAACATGCCCGCCATGCGTGACGAGATCCTTCTCACCCTCATCAAGTTCGCCACCGCGTCCCCCTCCGCATCTCAACGCGTCACGTACGTCGAGACCCGCCCGTGATGAGTTCCAAAGCCAATGCTGACGTGGCATGACGTCACATTCACTTGCAGCGAGGTGCTGCTGGACTTGTGCGGGCTCTCCAACACAGTGGCGCTGTTCGTGCGGACGACGGTGATGCAGCAACACGTGCTCCCGGGTCTCGCCCTGCAGCTCACGCTGGCCTGCATCAAGGACGAGGTGGCCTTCCTCAACGGCCTCCTCCACGACCACAAGTGGATCGACGCCTACTTTGCCGAGCAGCAGTCGGGTACGTCACAGAGGCCTGAATGCAAGCGAGCTGGCGTGGCGTGACGTGGCGCGGCACATGGCCTGACCCTCGCGTCGTACAGTCCAGGGCAGCCCGGTCATCCAGCTACGTGCGCGATTGCTGGCCATGGTGGTCGAGTTTGATCGGAGCATTGCCGGTCCGACGCCGGATGGGATTCGCCGCGCCCTGTCTGCGCAGCAGCGCATCCGGCTCACCGCCCTGCTCAAGCTCTACTGCGGCCTCGTCGGGCTGCTCAAGGTCAAGCTCGAGGCCGAGGAGATGACCGCCATTCTCAGTCTCCTCATGAAAGTCCCCGACGAGCGGTACCTTGCCCGCTTCACATTTTTCCTTTATATATTTGTTATTTTATCATTTTGTTCTTGTTTTTGTAACGATTTTCTTGCTATTATAGGAGCGCCAAGCTGGGCCTGTGCTGGTTGTTGGTGTGCGAGGGCCTCCTCCGCCACTGTCCCAAGGTGCTGTGCACATTCCCCACATTCTTGTCCTCACCCACACCCATCATCGACATGAAGCTGACCATCACTATGTCGAATAAACAAATACAGGAAGCCGTGGTTGCCTGCTTGTCATCGCTGCTCAAGAGCGGGCACTGCCTGGAGATGCTGTCGCTGCTGGCTATCCACTTCCACACACATCAGATCTCGTCGGCCATCGAGCTCATCCGCGAGACGCTGGGCCTCAAGGTCTCCATCCACAGTGAGAGCCTCAACCAGATCGCCGCCGTATTCACAGAGGATCTCTTCACCGAGGAAGTCGTCGCCAAGGAGGCTGTCGCCCTCGCTGTCCGCCCCAAGGTTCGTACATTCTTCTCCCTCCTCGGTCGTGCATTCCTTACATTCTTGTCATGCCTCCCGCAGCTGTCGGACAAGGACACCAAGTCGTTTGCGGTGATGTGCGTGTACCACCTGCTCAAGAACAAGATCTTCAGCAAGCACCGCGTCGACGTGGGCGAGTGGGTGTGGAGCCAGATCACCCAAGCCGATGAGCCCATTCACTATTTGCTTCCCGCTCTTATAGAAGAGTGGGTCAAGAGCATCTTGGCGCCCACGACTTCCTTCTGCATGAAGCGCCCGCTCGAGGAGCAGATCATCGCCGTGTTCAACTCGTCCTCATCCTCTTCATCCTCGTCTTCTTTATCATCATCATCATCTTCATCGACCAAGTCAACAACGACGACGACGGCGGTGGAGGAGCTCAGCTCACGCGAGCGGGCGTCGCGAGTGCTGGCGCTCTACTTTGCGCTGTACTACAACGAGGAGGTCCTCCGGCAGAGCATCGAAGACCGAGCCAAGAACGGCGGCGCCGGCGTTCTCCAACGCGCGCTCTCGCCTCTGCCGGGCGCCAAGTCCTCCAAGTCCGGCGGCAACACCGTCCGCGGTATCTTTCGTTTTCTTTTGTTTTTCGTATTTATTTCATCTTGTAAAAGCTGGCTGATGAAAAATGCGAAATATGTGATCGACGACACAGCGTATTCGGGGGAGCTGATGGAGTCGCTGCCTGTGAAGGCGCTGCTGAGCCACGCGCGGGCGCGAGCGGCCGACACCTACAGCAACATCTACCCGCCGCTGCTCAATCTCGTCATCGCCCAGTTCCCAGGCCTTCTCACCGTCGTCAACCTCCTCAACGCAGAGGAGCTCACCAGCAGGTTCATCTACACGTTTTTTCTTCATTATTCCATTCTTTTACTTCGTCTCTTTTCTTTTGGTCATATTATTGACGTTCTTGGTCTGGACAGCACGATCAAGGAATTCCTCACGATCCCACACTTCAACTTTGTCGACGCCGACATGCGACCGACGACGACCGAGGAGGCCCTCGCGCCGGAGAGGCCCGCGGCGCCCGACCCGGCAGTCGTGCGGGCCGCCTTTGAAGGCGTCCTCACCCACCCCATGCAGACCCTCTCCAGTACGCCACCCCTCTTCCATGATCATAATCCTCTTCATCATCATCGTTATCTTCATGACTAATCCTGAGGTGCAGTGCTGATGCAGCTGAGCCGCATCCCAGCCTCGAAGCTGCTGGGCTACACGGACCTGCTCGTCTTCACTCTCCTTCCGCTCCTCCTCGAGGACAACGTCTTGCACCGCGTCCGGTTCGTATCCTCCCTCCGTCTCGCGACACACACGCGCGTGTGCTGACCACCGCACACACGCACCGCACACGCGCGCGCACACACAACAGAGTGCAGTTTGTGGAGCTGTGGGAGCTGCTCCACACGGTGTCACCGTTCGAGTCGGCCCTGAAGAGCATCAACGCCATCTCCCCGCCCACGTCGTCATCGGCGACCTCATTGGCGTTGACGTCGGCGGCCAACGGAGCCGTCATCGCGGGCGACTCGCCAGCGGCGTCGTCCCGTGAGACGTCGCTCGGACGGTACCGCCACATGGACGTGGTGATGGACCCGCTCATCATCTTCCGCTGCGACCCGCGCCTGTTCCGCATCCCGCCCCTCTTCAAGATGCTCCTCCAGGTACTTCTTTCTCTCAAGACCACACGCGCGCATGACACAACACGATGAATAACACACACGCGTGTGTGTGGTGCAGATATTGGACACATACCTGACAGAGTCGCGCAAGTACATCAACACGCTGCTGTCCGTCGAGCCGCCGGCTCCGGTGCGTTCCCCCCGGCTTCTTGAGTGATCGGAAGCAAAACTAATCTGGAAACACGGCAGGGGCACGGCGAGAAGAGCGCGCGGCACGACGACCTCGTGGCGCTGCTCCACGCGCAGGACGCGGCGGTGATTCAACTCCTCCTTGAGGTCTGCATCGACCGCGACCCCGCCAACCCCCTCAAAGGTATTCGTTGCTAATGAATGACGATGATGATGATGAAGAAGAAGAAGACTGACGACGGGGCGGGCGCAGGGCCATTGGAGGAAGTGCGGATCCAGAGCTGCACGTTCATCCACCAGATGTTCTGCGAGACGCCGGCGCTGATGCGGCAGGTCCACGCGCAAGGCTACCCCGAGGAGCTGCTCCCGGTGACGGTCTACGGCGTGCCCTCGATCCACGTCGCCCTCGAGTTCCTCCCCGAGCTTCTCGTCACCGCGCCCGACGAACCCCGCCTCGTCTTTGCCATCAAGCTCGCCGCCTTCCTCATCGAGAAATACACCCTCCCCAAGTGGTTAGTCTCGCTCGCGCGTGTGTCATGCGTGTGTGTCGTGTCGTGCGCTGATATTTGGGGGGGGGCAAACACAGCATCGACCTGGCGCGGCTGGTGCTGCAGCGGATCCACGCGACGACGGTGGCCAGCGACGACCCGCGGTCCTTCCTGCGGGCGACGCTGCCCTCGTTGGCCAAGCTCGCCACCACATTCCCGGCTCAGTTGGCCGAGGACACCGTTGGCCTCCTTCAGGGTGCGTCTATTTATTCATCTTATTATTGATTTATTTTATTTATTTTAAGAAATTAAGAATAAGATTCTGATTGTAAAAACCGTCATTTTTGTGGAAATGCAGAGGTGACGGCGATCGCGGGCCGATCAGCGGTGGTAGGCGGCGTGGCGGTGGCCGATCCACAGCTGCACGCGCAGATCCAAGCCACCTTTGCCGCGCTGGCTCGGCGAGCCATCGACCCCATGGCTTGATCTTGGCGTATGCATGTGGAACTCAAAACTTGGTCAAATTTTAAATCAAAAAAAAAGCCAAAAACACAAAACACAAAACTGGCCCAAAAACGGAGCCAGGAAAATGAAAACGGTCGGCATCTTAGCTGTTACATCACGACCAGGCAAAATACCTCGCGTATACCCAGTGACACGCACTGACTCCGGTACCATGCAGCAAAGTGAGGTAGCGTACCTCAAGTCTTTACCACCAAACCATGAAGCTCTTTGTCCTGCTCTGCGGGCTGGTGCTCTTTCTTGCTCTTGGAGATGCTCAGCTCCCTCCCTACAACTGCGAAAATTATGTTTGCTTGCCCGGCGTAGAAGTTCTTGGCATGGGTTGGGATGCGGTCTACGGCCAAACCAGAGCGCAGAGGGTGGTCGATTACAGCTACAACCAAGGCCAGATCGTCCGCAACCCCTACAACTCAAGCACCACCTACCTTGTCCCCGACCAAATGACCGTAGAGAACAACCCTATAGTTCAACAGTACGCCGACCACTGCACCATTGGTCACGTTTACTAAAGTTAAATCGCGACATTGCAGAGAGGCAGAGACTTCTGTCGCCTACTCGGTCTCCCAGAGCGCGCATCAAGCCAAGGGAAGCGTCAATTTCGGCATAGACGTCGACTGGGGCGTTGGCTCCTTTAAGGAGAGCGCCACAGTCACCGCGGCGGCTGATTGCTTGGCCGCGCGGGACAAGTACTCGAGCTTCGCCCAAAGCAGCATGGTGATCTCGCTCTACCAGGCGTCACTCCTCCTTCCGGCCCAGCTAAACTTCAGTCAATCTTTCATGCTTGCTGTTCGCAACCTGCCCGCGGTGTACGACCCCTACGCCTATTCCATGTTCATTGCCGAGTATGGCACACATTACCTCGAAGCAGCCTTCTTTGGAGGCAGTGGCGTGTTGCAGGTGGGCATCAATACGCAGTACGGTACGGCATAAGACGAACAATAGTACTTACCAGAATAAGACATCGAACTGATCCACTTTATCAGCACAAACCAAGTCTTCAGCGGACATCTCGGTGCAAGCTGGAATCCAATTCGACTGGTTCAAGGCTGGGGGATCAGGTCAGCAGTCTGAATCGTGGTTCCAGGGAAACAAGACACAGTCAAGTAAGATTACCAGTTACTTTGTAGGCGGCGACCCAACCATCCAGGTGAGCCCCACTCCCTATGTACTGGTAACCTGTGTCATGCTCAACTAGGGAGCAATCCACGTGTGCAGAAAAACCTTTCGAACTGGGCAGCCTGGGAGAAGTCGTTCTTCAACTTTCCTGCGGCCCTCTTCACCTCGCCGACCACCTTTCCCTTCGCGGTGGTTCCACTTTATCACATCATCCCAGATCCAGTGGTTAGCAGCAACATGAAGAAGGCTGTCCAGTATTACCTCTTCAACAACTCCTACCCAAAAGACCCGCCCTGCATGGAGGTATCTTGGTCTGTTGAACATTCCCTTGAGCAACAAACCAACAAACAAACCAACACAACCCAGGAAGTGTACTGTAAGAACCAAGATTCTTATGTTTGTTGCAGCCAAGACTCGCCTGTATGCTGTGCAAACGGGAAATGTGCTGCAAACCAGGTACTACTGGATTGAATGATGCTCCTACACCCAAGCCACTGCAGTACTGACCTGCATTGTAGGGGAGCTGTGGTGGATTTAACATCACAGTTACTGTGGATGGCCTATGCTCCTTCCTGAAGCCTCAAGTTTGCAATACCCCCTTCCCAGCGTACACGTTGGAGTGTCCTGCCAACACAGCTCAAGGCATGAGCGTTCTGCCTTCGGTTGTCACTTGCGGTCCAGATAGTGTGTGCACGTTTAGCGTGAACTCCACCCAGCCCTGCATGTTCCGTGCGGATGACCCCCTCGTCCCCAAGTGTTCGATGTTGGCTGGTAATCTGTGTGGCTACACTGCCACAGCTACCGCAGCGTTTTAGGCTGCTACACACTCAATACTAGCCTGTGTCCACCCATGGCATTTTGTCCTCCTTGCCCAGCAGCCAACAAGGTGTGGGCAATCCCTTTTTTTTTTTAATAATATTATTAGCTTGAGCGAACGCAGCTTCATGCTCACTCAAAGACCTGGGCGGCCGGCGGGGCGCTGATGGCGCCGCTGTAGACGATCTTGTGTAGCTTCTGGCGGTAGGGATTGTTGGGCGCCGGGTTGAGGTTCCGCAGATGGATCTCCAAGTAGTTCTCGAACTCGGGGGACGGCGGGAAGGACGACAGGCACACGTCAAACAGCTTCCAGCCCCGCGCCTCGCTCTCCCTGTGAAAGTACAGATGATGAGGATGATGAAGAGGATGCATCATGAGACTGATGAAGACGATGATGACGTTCATGACGGGTAGCACGCACGGGTTGGGGTTGCTGGTGGTCTGCTTGATGAGCTGCACGTAGATCTCGTCACGGAGCTCGGGCTCCTGGATGGCCTTCTCGACGATCTCGCGGCCGAGCATGGACGGGTACTGCATCACCTTGTCGCCCATGTAGCCCAGGATGTTCTTGAAGCAGATCACGGCCGGCTTCACGAGCAGCGGGTCGACCTTGGTCATCGACGTGTGGATCGCTTGCTGCACTCAAAAGAAATAGATGGATTAATAAAATTGTTAAAAAAAAAAATAACGCAGCTAAAAATTGAAAAAAATTCGAGAATAGAAAAAAAAAAAAAAAGAGGATTGTACCTTGCTCCAGACAAACATGGAGGTGCGGACCTTCTCCTTGCCAAAGAGCTTGCCCTTGGAGAACTCGTTGGGGGTCTTCACCTTCTGCCACTGGGACAGCACGAACGAGTTTCCAAACATGGCGAAGAAGATCTCCTTGAGGCGGATGTTGAGCTGGATGACGCGCTCGTTGTCCTTGCGCTCGATGGCCGACTTGAGCTGGGCCTTGGCCAGCGCCTCCTTGTCCAGGTCGGCGTAGTTGCAGAGCGTGTTGAACTCGGGCGTGTGGAGGCCCACCTGCCCGGCCCGCCCGATGAGCTCCTGCATGACCTCGAGGTCGGGCATGACGTGGAGCTGATGCAGCGTCTCCTCCTGCACGGCGTGCAGCTTGTCCCGCAGGTCCACAGCCTGCAGCATCACATAAAAAACAAAACAAATGAATAAATGAATAAAAGTATTCTTAAATCAATAAATGAAAAATTCAAGAAATGTGCAGAGAACGCACGTGATAGTAGTCGTCGAGCTTGTAGCCGATGGCGTCGGCCAGCTCGAGCGCGTAGTTGAGCAGCTGCTCGTCGATCTGGTTCAGGCCGTCGGCGATGGCGTGCTGTGTGGCCACGATGTCGTCGTGCAGCTTCTGGTAGTAGCTCACCTCCATCTTCAGGGCGTACGCCTTGTCTGCATTTGTGTCGATTTGATTTTAAATTAGCAATTTTTAACATTAAATTGAGAAGAAAATGTGGTCAAGCGCACCGAGAGCGAGCTGGAGGCTGTGGTGGTCGAAGGCAGCCGCGGCCGCGTTGAGCGCCTCGTCGACTTCGGCCTTCTTGGCTCGCAGCACGAGCTGGTCGTGGGCCGCCACCATCTCGACCTGCACACCGGCAAGCACGCACGCATACTTAAAATTCCAGGCACGAAACCTCGGGGCAAAGCAAGACGACGCGTACGGTCTTGACGAGGTCGTCGGCGTCGCCCATCTTGTGGGTGAGAAGGATCTTCTCGACGCCATCCCAGTCGTCGCGGGCGATGGCGGCGCGGAGCTCGGTGACGACCTGGGCCGCGGCCACGACACGGCGGCCGTCCGGCGTGCGGCAGCCAAAGCCCTGGGCCTGGCGCAGGGCCGCGGCGAGCTCCTCATCGGCCCCAGCCTGCTTGTCGACAAAGCCGCGCGAGCCCACGTCGGTCCGGATGCGGAGCTTCGGGTTCGTGTGCGGCCACGCGGCGTAGTCGACGTGAGCGTCGACAACTTGGCCGTCGACCGGGGACGACGGCAGAGACAGGGCAACCCGGAGAGCGCTGATGTAGCGCTTCTCCTCCTGGATGCGCTGGTGCTCGTCGCGGGCCTTGGCCACGACCGCGTCGCTCATGTTGAAGCCCAGGCGCTGGGCCTCGGCCAGGGCGTGGTCGAGGGCCTTCTCGTCGCTCTCCTGCGTGCCGCGCTCGAGCTCCTTCCGGGCGTTGATCCTGTCAAAGACCTCCTTGTGCAGCTGATAGGCCTGCTTGGCGTCTGCGATTGGCCAATCATCACGCACGATGAAATAGTAAATAAAAGAATAAATCGATGAAAATGAGGCCGAGCCGCGTGTGAGAGGAACGAACCGGCGCTCTGGAAGTCGATCTTGCGGGCGGCGGAGACGGCTTCGTCGAGCGACGCGACTGCCGCGGGCGACGGGTTGTAGTTGTTGCCGCAGGCCTGCAGGGCCGCGCGCAGGAGGCCCGCCACGCGCACCTCCTCGGCGACAACGTCGCGCCTGCAATTCCGCCCCCAAGACATCGTCAACAACAACCACAATGACGACGACAACAACGATGATGATGAGGATGATGGCGGTGAGCATCAGGGCGTACAGGGCGACGGTCTGGCCGTAGTCGGGGAAGATCTGGAAGTCGGCCTCGGCGTCGTGGTAGCGAATGGCCTCGTTGAGGCGGTCCAGGTTGCGGCTGGCGATGGCCTCGCGCAGCCTCTTCCGCACGTCCCGCAGGCGCCTGCCATGAAAAAGGAGCAAAAAATATATTAGAATAACTCTTAAAATGATTTAAAAAATAGCATGAAAAAGCATACCGGGCGTAGACGCGGCCATGCCAGCCTCGCGTGAAGCGCTGCATGGTGAGGATGGCCTTCTCCAGAGCCACGTTCCTGATCAACTCCATCTCCTTGTGCTGCACATTTTTTAAAAAAAACATAAAGAATTCGTTGAATTATTTTTTAAAAAAAGATAAAAACAAATTTTTTTTGTACCTGGACGGCCTTGTAGAGGACCATGGTCTTGCCGATCTGCACGCCTTCCATGGACTTGCCGGCCTTCTCGACGGCCTTCAGGGCCAGCCCGCAGGCTGACTTCCACTCGGCGTCGTTCCTGGTCGACGGGATGGGCAGGCCCTGGTGCATCATCACCGCCTTGTACCTGCCCGGGTCACGTGTGGATCCATCAGATCAGCTCTTTTTTAAATTATTAATATTTGTTAATGAATGCTAGCATGGGAGAAGCGTACCGCTTGAAGAAGTCGCTGTGCTTCATGCGGTAGGGGAAGCCCGTGCGGCGGATCGTGACGGCCTCGAACACGCCGGCGTACCGCAGTTGGCGCAGGACGTTGGTGCCCGTGAAGTCCTGCAGACCGCCCGCCACCATTGCCATCATCATCATCATCAGCTTCGTGATCATCACCCACGCCTTTCAAAACGGGACAGACCTCGGCGGCGGGCTGCTTGTGGTCGTTGGGCTTGATGCAGCGGATGTAGTGCGGGCTCGTGGCGTTGAGCGTGTCCATGAGCGCGTTCAGCTGGTCTCGGAACTGGCTCGCCAGACTCACCTTGCGCGACTGGCCGCCGCCGCCACCGCCAGCAGCACTCGGGCCTCGGCCGGGCACCGGCGGAGGCGCGCCTCGGCCACGTCCACGACCTGCCAGTCCAGAATGTCAAGAATGCAATTGAATTAAGAAAACAAAAGATTAAATTGTTTGAAGAAAATACCGGCAGGACCGGCCGAGGCGGCGGGCGCGGCGGTTGAGGAAGTGGTGGGCGCGAAGAGGCTCACGATGAAGGGAAGCTCGCTGAACGTCATGAGCTCGACGATGGTGGCGTGCAGCGTGTCCTTGTTCTTGTCCAGGAAGTTGTCCACTTCATACTCGACCTGTGATGTGCGCCCTCCTGGTGAGCAACGAAGACGACGACGACAACGTTTCTGACGGTAATGATGATGATGAAGAGGGAGACGAACAAGGCCAGCATAGTGGAGGACGCCAAACTTGGTGGGCGAGGTGAGGATCTGCTTGAAGCGCTCGTTCTTGCTGCGGCCGTGGACCTCGTTGATCTTCTTGAGGAAGGACTGGTCGGTGCCCTTGGGCACGATGATCTCCTCGTCGAGCATGGTGAAGAGCCCGTTGGGCTTCTTTTCAATGAGGTCCAGCACGACCTGGTTATCGATGAACTCGACGTGGGTGAACTGGATGGCCTCGCTGCGGTAGACCTCTTCCTCGCGCTTGAACGTGTGGGCGTTGAAGTGTTGCTGCAGCTTCTCGTTGGCAAAGTTGATGCACAGCTGCTCGAAGCTGTTTTTCTATTTTGTACAAAAAAAATCGTCAAAATAATAAGAATCATTCAAATCGATTATAAAAATCGAAAATAAAGAAAGAAAAATGGCATTACCTCAAAGATTTCAAAGCCAAAAATGTCAAGCACGCCGATGACGGTGGTCTGCTTGCCCGCCAGCGGGGCCGAGAGAGTCTGGTTGACCTTGGCCACGATCCAGTTGAACATGGAGCCGTACATGGTCTGGCACAGGGCGTCGCGGTTGTCCTTGGCCTGCTGCACCGTGAGCGGCACCGAATAGGCGCTCGCTCGCCCGGCGCTCTGGAACTGGCGCGCCGTCAGCGCTTCCTTGAGCAGGTCCTACGAACATGGACATGGAGATGAACATGGGTCAACATCATGTCGAGCTCGAGGGTCATGACGAGCAGGAGGAGGCAGGCGAGTACGCTCGGGACGCCAAGCAGAAAGGACGCGCACTCGAGACCTGGGGTGGGGTCATGTGGCGTGCGAGAAGCTCAGCGAGGATCACGTGGGTGAAGCGGATGAAGAGGAGGAGGGTAGTACCGTCCTGATTGGTGACGACGGAGCCGGAACCGTCGCGGTTGGGGCCGAACACGATGTTG
Organism: Acanthamoeba lenticulata; assembly: GCA_002179805.1. Classification (NCBI taxonomy): domain Eukaryota; phylum Discosea; order Longamoebia; family Acanthamoebidae; genus Acanthamoeba; species Acanthamoeba lenticulata. The sequence continues at coordinate 6,988 of NAVB01000229.1, read as the reverse complement.
CCCAGTTGCAGGATTGCCGCTACCACGCGCAGGACCTGCTTCTTCTCGTCCTCGGTGAAGTTGAGCTGCTTCATGGCCTCCTGCGCTCATCGATTCGCCGCCCGTCATATCACACGTTGGTCACATGTGCGACATGCGCGCGTGTGCGGTGCGCTTGCGCGCGTGCTGTGAGACGCACGACTGTCTCCTGGAAGTTGGCGGCGTCGTCGGTGCCCGGAATCTGGATGCAGCCTGGCGAGGCACGACACGACACGACACGAGCGCACAAAGTGAGCAGAAAGCAGAGGATGGCGATGGAGATGGAGGTGCAGCAAACCGGTGGAGTTGAGGTAGAGGAAGTTCTGCGGGTTGTCCAGGTAGAGCTCCTCGCGCAGCTGGGCGTCGGCGCCGGCCAGCAGCTGGTAGAAGATGTGGAAGTTGCGCTCGCCCTTGGCCTGCTGCGCCACGCGCGACTTTTCCAGCAGGTCTTTGTCCGTCCATCCATCGCACACACGCACACACGCGTCAGCCTGAACGACAACACGCGCCGAGGCCAAGTCGGGAGTGGCGCACAGCTGACGATCTTGCATCCGGCAATCTTCATCTCGTTGTCAAAGTGGATCTCCATCCACTTGCCCTGCACGACGACGACAAACATGATGATGATGATGATCAGGAGGATGAGGACAAGAGAAGGAAGAGGATGGCGCGTACGAAGCGAGAGCTGTTGTCGTTTCGGAGCGTTTTGGCATTGCCAAAGGCCTCGAGGATGGGGTTGGCCAGGAGGACCTGCTGCTCGACGCCGCTCAGGCTGCCGGCCACCTCGGCCAGGTACTGGAGGATGAGCTTGGTGGCCTCGGTCTTGCCCGCACCGCTCTCACCGCTGATGATGACCGATTGGTTGGTCTTGGTGTTGTACAGCGCCTTGTAGCAGTCATTCGCGATGGCAAACACGTGCGGCGGCAGGCGCGAGTTGTCCTCGTGGTGGTATCGGTCCATGATGCTCGCCGTGTAGATGGGCAGCGTCCGGTACGGGTTGATCGAGATCAAGATGTCGCCCACCCACGTCTGGGCACGACCGCACGACACGACACGCGCGTGAGTGTGCGTTTGACGGACAACGAGACACGACCGCACGACACACGCGTGCGCGCGGTGCAGGAAAGTACATAGATGTGATCGAGCTTGCAGCGCTCGCGCAGGTTGTGGTTGATGAAAGGGTCGTTGACGGTCTCGAGCTTGACGAGATCGTCGGTGAGCTTCTTGAGCTCGACCAGGTTGACCTTCACCAGCGCGTCGATGTCCGGCACCTTGGTCTCATATTCCTCTCCATTTAGCGTCCTGACGAAGATGGTGCCGTCGTGGTATTCGCGAACGGTTTGGCCCACGACGTAGCCCTCCACGTCGTGCGGAATCCATTTCCAGTTGCCCTGCAGAGAACATTGTTGTGCAACAGCAAGCAGTTGGTCAGCTGCAGCCTCATGGAGAGCAGCAAGATGCAGAGGCGCTGCACCGTGGCGAGCTCCTTCTCCTCCTTTGTCTTGAGCAAGTCAGGCTTTTCCCATCTGCAGATTGGGTGAGTGTCATGCTGTGCGCAACATGGGGGCAGCAAGGGGGACGTACGTGGTCTCGCCAGAAGAGGGGTTGTAGTAGTAGGTCTGCCCATCCAGGGACTTTAGCTCTTGCCACTCCGCGCTCATGTTGACTCCTCTTTACGCAGATTAAATGTACAAATTACACAGTTGATGAGGAGAAATCGACAGGCTGGACCACACAATGACGAACAGGCCCTCCGTGTGGTTCCAGAGGGCGTACCAGAGCGCCCTCCAATGTCATCCCCACTGGGTCCACCAATGCGCCAGTAGGGCAACCGGAGTCAGCACAATGACGACAGCCTACATGGACTCCAATGGACTTGGAGGTGGAACCAACATGAGGTTCTTCTTCTTGTGTTGTAGCGCCTTCTACCCGTCCCCAACACTCCCACCACGACTTGCAGAAGAAGATCTTTTGTTGAAGTGGAGCATGTGATGGGTGAGATGCAGTCAAAATTAAGTCCAGAACAGCATCATGTTGAGAACTACTAAGGGGGACATGAGGAAAGAAACAAGAGGTTGGATTGGATTCGTTGATGTGACATCGTTTAGGCGCCCCAGGCGGGGAGCCACTCCATGCGCTGAGCCTGCTCGGTGGTGATCTCCGTGCCGTAGGTGAAGGGCGCGAAATACCAGAAGTGCCACGCGGCGGTGAGGATAATGAGGCCGGCGCCGATCTGCTTGGCCTTCCAGTTCTTGACGAAATAGTCGAAGAAGAGGGCCGCCAGCAGGATGGCGAAGAAGAGAGACGGCATGTAGTGGTAGATGAAGCACACCCTGGGTACAAAAAAGAACATCAAGAATCAATAAAACGTTTTGAAAAAACATGAAGAAGAACATGAAGTAGTACCTGGTAATACCGATGTAGGGGATCCAGTTGACGATGTAGCCAAGAAGAAGGAAGGAGCCAAAGGCAAGGAAGTGGGTCTGGCCTCGCGGGAGGGCGGTCTGGTTGGCAATGAAGAGGAAGTAGAAGATGTAGGCCAGGAAGAGGACGAGGATGGCCGTGGTGCCCCACCACACGAACGGGTTGCCAAAGAGGTAGACGATCTCGCGCGAGTTCTCCATGTACTTGGTCCAGTAGAGCACGCCCCTGATGTTGAGCGGCCACGTGTACCACACGGAGCCCCAGGTGTGGGTCGCCGTCAGGCCCGAGTTGGCGTCGTACATGGTCTTGTGGATGCGCAGAATGTTCTCCACCATCGTCGGCGCCGTTTCGTCTGTTGTCGGAAAGACAAGAAGTAAGAAGGTGAAGAAGAAGAAGAAGAAGAAAGGACAGACACGATGAAAAGAAAGGGAAGGTGGACGAACGAGGCTCGAGGACGATGTTGGTGCCGTGGAGGGTGGACAAGAACTCCCGCGACATCCAGTCGTTGCCAGGGCCCGAGTTGCAGAGGATGACAAAGTGGAGCACCCAGCAGGTGGTGTAGACCACCAGGAGGAGAACCACCATCATGATGCCACCGGCAAGCCAGTTCCAGGCGCGGATCAGCTTGTTCCGCCAGTCATCCAGCTTCTTCTCGTCGTACTTGCGGAAGATGTGGAGGAACAGGAGCATGATGAAGCGCAGACCTGCCAGTACGCAAGAGGGTTAAGGAGAAGAAGAACAATACCAACAGCTTGACGCACCAATGATGCCGACAGTGCCGACACCGGTCCATTTGACCGAGCAAAGACCGCCCATCGAGAGGCCGCAGGCGACAGCCCAGAACCACCACTCGCGGGGGAAGAGCAGCGATGGGGCGTTGGCAAGAGTGACGTTATACGAGGGTTCCGTATTGCACACCTGGATTGCGTCAACGTTAAGGTGTCAGCGAACGGGTACGGAAGGCGACATGAAGTGGAGGGATGTGGACCTTCAAGGAGGTGTAAACGCTCATGCAGAGGAAGAAGAAGAGGAAGGCATCGGTGAAGACGAAGCGAGAGATGCAGGCAAGGCCATTGTCAAAGACAACGAGCGCACCAGCAACGGCGCAAGCAGGAAGGGACAGCCCCATCTGCTCGGCGGAGAGGAAAATGATGGGGGCCAACAAGGACCCAGCCAAGGCGTGCGTGCTGCGCAAGTAGATGTACTTGTGGTCTTCAAAGTCCATGCCAATGTTTGCCCAAGTGAAGTTGGTGTTGAAACCAACGAGGTAGCCAGTGATGGCGAGGAAGTACTTGCCTGAAGAGATGAAACGAATTGACCGTCAGATTTGAGCCAGAGAGGGCCTACGTCGTAGTTGCTTGGTGCAATCCATGAATTAGAGGGAAGCAACGCACCGAGAGGAGGATGGATATCGAAGAAATACTTGCCATCGATGTAGTTGTTTGCGAAATGGCCAAAATGCACTTCATCGAAGGACACTTGAGCCGGGTGGTGGATCAGGTAGTATCGTGTCAAGAAGGACAGGACGATGATGGTCAACAGGATCGGCAGCCGATACTTGGCCAACTGCGGTGGCGCTGGCTGTGGGAAAGGCTCATTCTGGTAGAACATGTTGAGCGACAGCGGGACAACCTCCTTTTCCTGTGGGAAGGGGCGCCAGGCAGTGATGCGGTGAGATGGCAGAAAGAGAAAAAAAGAGATAGCAAAAGGAAGATTGAGGGTTTATAGAAGGCGGGACAGGCGCGCTTGCTTCCTTTTCTGGGCGAATGCGGCGAGGTCAAGATGCGACGCGATTGAAACGTACCTCAGTGACTTCCTTGTGCTTATGCTTGGTCTCTTTCTTGGGTGACGCAATGCTTTCGCTGGCTTCAGCGTTGTCGCTTGCGATTTTCTTCTTCTTGCCACCGCGTACGGACATATGAAGAATCAAATGGACTTTCGAAGGGGAAGAAGATGTGGGGGAGAAGAAACGCGCGTGAGGCTGTCTAGATCCAACCTTCTTGCCGCGCCAGTGCAACACAGTACTGGCTCGGTCGATTCGCTCCCTTCGCTACTTCGCCGCAGTCACCCGTTCTCTCCCAGCTCACCGGCCAGACGACTCAACGCGCACCAACGTCATTGGTCCGGCGGAAATTCGCGGGAAAAACGGACAGGCATGCCCTTGATTGAAGCCTGTGAAATTTCACCAGATCAAGTTGACTTGGCGGGGAAAGCACTGGAAACGGCATTCCGCGGTTGGACTGGGCTAGGGTAGAAGACCTGCGCCAGCAAACTCGCGTCTGGCGTCTGCGGTGCACAGGCCACACAACACGGCGTGGCGATCTTCCACTGCGAGTGTAAGCACAACAACCCATCATCAAAATGGTGAGTGGTCCTTGATGGAAGTGCATTTTAAGATGGGGCGGGACTGATGAGTTCTTTGTTTGCCACAGTCTTCAGTACCGATTCTGCGCAGGGAGATCAATCCGTTGCGTGAGGGCGCCACGGCAGTCACGGCTCAACCTGAGGTGCCCATCGTGCATCCTTTGCAGGCCCGCGAGCTCAACGTGCGTATTCTGTCCCTCCTTGTTCCATCACCCATTCACATCTAATCCAATTTTTGCACAGTTTGTCAAGAACGATGTGCAGTTCAAGAAGGTGGCCTTGCAGAACGTCTATGGCACGCACATGTCAATGAGGTTGCAAATGGAGGAGGGCATCCTTTCCAACTTCCAGCGACTCCCCACGCTCAAGAGCGAATTCGTGGGCCTTTCCACGACGCTGGGCATCGACGAAGAGATTGGCTTTGGCGACTTCCTCAGAGGTTTGTTTTCTTTCTTTCCTACTCCCCCCCCCCCCCGAATCACCTTTGCTCACGCACCCTCCTGCCGTCTTTCAGATCCTTCGGCTCCCGAGGTTGCTGTTGATCTCCATGAGGTGATGGAGCACCGTCTTGGCTTGTAAATGGACCCCTTCTCTTCTTCTTTTCCTCTATTTGTCGTCATCGACAAGTACAAAACAAAACTCAAGTTGATGATGATGGATGATGATACACGTTGGGGGAGCTCCCTTCTCTTATGGCGACGTCGTTGTCTCTGGAGAAGCCCGCGGCGTAGAAGGCATGTCGTCGCTGTTGGTGTTCGTGTTGTTGCTGCTGCTGTTGGAGGTGGTGAGGATGGCCGATGCCGAGGCGGCGCGAAGCCCAAAGTAGGGCTTGCTGGTCTTCTTCCTCATCTTCTCCGCCTCGCCATCGCTTCGCTTGATGGCCGACGCCCAGCTGCCATGATGCTGTTGTTGTTGTTGGCCCTCCTCCGGTGGCCGCGGGCTCGAAAGCGGCGACGGCCTCGGCGAGGAAGACGCCGAGGGCGAAGGCGACGCTGAGGTAGGCGACAGTGGAGGCGACGTCGCCAAGGGCGATGAAGGTGTTGTGGTCTTGTCGCCTCGGTCGGGCAGGTGGACGACGGCCGAGTGGACGCTCAGGCTCGAGTTGGAGCGCTTGTAGTTCTTCTGCTTGCTCGTCGGGCCCTTCTCGCGCGGCCCTTTCGTCTCGCTGTCGTCGAACGACCTCGTCTTCTCGACCTTGGCGGCGGAGCCGGCGGCCTCGCTGCTGCCGCGCGGCGACAGCTGGACGGCCGACATGGCTGACGCCAACGTCGTCGACGACGTCGGGCTGATGCTGTTGCGGGACTTGGGGTCGACCAGGCGCTGAACAATCTTGGTGAGGCTCTTGCGGTCCTGCGGCCGCACGATCATCGACGCCGAGAGCCGCGCCCTGGCCGCCGAGTCTTCCGCACTCGAGGCGGCGTCGCTCGTAGGCGTTGACGACGAAGACGAAGACGAGGCGGGCGACGGCGCCGCGGTCGAGGAGTCGCCCGTTTGGAGGTTGATAAAGACCTTGGGGGTGATGGCGAACGTCTCCGGCTCGCTGCCGTCAACCGCGGCCGCAGCGGTGGCGCCCGCGATGTAGGTGGCGAGGAGGTGCATCCACTCACGCTTCTCCTCCTCGTTGGCGGCCGAGGCGGCGACGCGCAGCGGCTCGCGCACGTGCTGGACGATGAACGTGTGGCGGGTCGGCTTGCCGCCCTCGTTAATGCCGTCTCGCACGTCGCTCAGCACGGCGAGGGCCAGCGGGACGCTGTGGAGGTAGAGGCAGCGCTCTACCTCCTTCTCCTTCTTGACCACCTGCGCGACGATGAGAAGGTCGGAGAACAGGAAGAGGACGCGCTTGGCGCACTTGTCTCGGCTGATCGACACCTGGAACCGCCCCTCCTGTACAAAGGCTCGTCCTGCACGACACGCCACGTCAGCAATGCCACGTCAGCATCGACAAGAGGGAGGTGGGTACCCTTCTTGACGAGCTTGCTGCCGGACGGGAGGATGATGCGGTTCTGGAGCTCGATGAGGGCCTGGAAGTTGTCCACCATGCGATTCCGCTCGTTGGCCATGGCGATCATCTTGCCAATCTCCTGCTGCGCTTTCTGGATGTTGGCAAAGTCCGGGTCTGTCTCGTCCATGTACGACATGATCTCCTGTTGTACTGACATCAGTCTTTCTTCCTCTTTTAATG